>JABXJD010000505.1:322500-334768 GCA_013375575.1 Percina caprodes | reverse complement strand
AAATATTTTCATTTTCACTATAAATTAGTGCTGTCAAGCGATAAAATATTGAATCGCGATTAATCCCATTATTGTCATAGTTAACTCGAAATTAATCACACATTTTTATCTATTCTAAATGTCCCTTGATTTCTTTTTGTCCCATTATTTTTTCCTTATTTTAATGCTCTTATCAACGTGGAAAAGTGGATCGGCTTGCTTTGTGCAAATTTTTTTATTGAAAACATTGGCATAGCCAACTGTAGTGTTCAATTTCACGCGTAACATTCACAATTGGAGCAAATAATCTCTCACATTGTCCATCAAATACTTTGACACGGAGAATTGGCATCAGCTGTGTGCTTGGCCATCAAGTGGTATTTAGACTGGACTTGCTGCGATGGTAGCTCACTTCACAATGACAAAACACACTGATCACTTTGGTCTTGTCAATGGAACCATTTGGCAACTTTCAAAAAGTAAACTTTCTACTCAGAATCTTATTGGCATCTATTTCGGCGTCTCGCTCGCCATCCACTCAAAATGTAACATTACTACTCTTTAGCTGGCTCGCAAGCCCAAACAAGTGTGCGTGCCTGTTTTGTTTCCGGTCTAGCTAGTTCTGGTGTGATGTTGTAGTTTTTCTAACGTTACTTGTTGTTGCAACAGCATGTGTGAAAAACTACAAAGTTTGCTAGGCCAAAAGGAACCTTACTCTTGAGATTAAAAATGTTTACGCCTGTTAAAATGGTTTCCGTTAACGCCGTTACAACGAGTTTAACTGACAGCACTACTATAAATGCATACTGGTTCCAAAAATCAGTTATTGGCTTCATTAACTACTAATGATCGGTATCGGCCTTGGAAAAACAGTATCGGTTGATCCCTATACTAGCATGAAATGTGTGGTACACAGTGTATTGATGTGCCAGCAGTGGTGGGGCAGCCTTTTGTGCCTGCGCTGCACTAAGTCCCACTGTGTAAGGGGAGCTTATGGGCAGTGCCAGAGATATACTCAAGAGATGGACATAGAGAGTGAGATACAGCATGGCAACCAGCATCAGATGCTGCTGTATTTAGCTTCCAGTCTTGCTGCCTCTTTAACTGTGTATTTTGCAGTTAATTTTTTTTGTTGATAGAGGAAATGTCACAGAGTAGGAACTTCTTGAAACTACCTGCTTGCTATTTGTTGTGATGGATGTGTTGAGCACAGGCTGTGTAATGTGTTCTATTGAGTAGCACATTTGTTTTCAAGAGAAGGAAATGAGTAGTGCAGTAATATTTAACAGCATTACAAAAAAAAAAGCCCTATGTTAAGTTCTTGAATTATTTTTATATTCTAGAAACGCCATCTGGTAAAACTGTTAAATCTTGAGAGCAACTACAATTGTATACATTGTCATACTGCTAACAAATATGGATCTTTTACTGTTAACTCTTTCCATGAATTTGCCCACTGAGGTAGTTTTAATAATCATCGATGCAGCCAAACAGATGGGATTTCTGGGAGTTAATTAACACTAACAATACCTAGCTTTACAATATAATTTGTATGTTCTCTTCCACAAACTAGGCCACAGCATAATATTATCTGCCAACTTTTTTCAATGTATGGATAAGAATTCACAACTAGACCTAAAGTATACACTCCATTCCATGACATCTTCCATGTTTAACTCGCTGTGACAAATGGACTGCTATGTTGCTGCACATGCTATTGTAAAGAAAAAAGTAATTTCGTAACTGTCAAATGGAAAAAAGAAGTACATTACCTAATGTCTGAAACCTTGTGGAGTAAAAGCTTTTCTTGCTTCAGGAGTCTGTCATTTGTTATTATGCAACTGCACTAATGAGGCAGAGAAAAGAGATCATTCAGTTATTCCCCATTCATGTGCATTTTTTCCTCAGAAAACCAAACAGAAATTACATAATGTCTAACAAAAGAAACTAAGAAAAGGATTCCTCCAAGCATCCTGACATAAAAGATATGTTTTACGGTACAGGCCCTACAGCCTTAATTTCAGATTCCAATATTAAGATGTGCTTTACCTAAGGAACAAACTGTATCCTTGTGTATCTGCAAAATGTGCACATCATAGCTTCATTTTACATTAAACGCTGCAGGCATTACCGAACACTAGAAAGCAGCATGTCAGCATGTCAAGTACTTGACCTGAGGTCAAGGTGACCAGCTTCTGGTGAAATGGAAGACCATAGAATCAGTGGTGGTATAAATAATAAGAAAACATCCTGATTAAGTACTGTTACTAAACCTAAACGGTACCTTGATTAAAGTGCACATATTATTCTCATTTTCAGGTTCATAGTTGTATTTTGAGGTTATACCAGAATAGGTTTACATGGTTTCATTTTCAAAAAACATCATATTTTTGTTGTACAGTGAACCCTCGCTATATCGCGGTTCACCTTTCACGGTCTCGCTGCTTCACAGATTTGCATCGTGCATTGTGTTCTGCATTCTGCAAACATAATCAATGGTGGCATGTCTGTTTATAAGAATCTTTTTCCCCAGAAGAAAGAGCGATAACTACCATAACTATGTTCTTCTCTCGAAAAACACACCTGCACCGCAGGCTTTAGAAGAAAAACACACCCACCATGCTTTGAAGAAAAACACACCTGCATCAGGCTTTAGAAGAAAAAATCAGAAGAGCAGAAGAGCAGAGAAATACACCTGAGTCACGGTTTTTCCTACTGTACTTTACTTTGTATTTGTTTTCATAATCATTTTTTCCCGTTCCAATGACTCTGGTTGTGCGTGCAAGTGCTGATCTCCGCAATTTGAAGCCTTCAGTTTGTATTGATGATTAAAATTATTATTTTACAGTACAGTAGTTATTTGTAAAAAACGTTTATACAGTACTTTTATTTGTTAAACAAATGCTTGGGCCTGTTAAAAGGTTTTGTTCTTTGGTTTCAATTTCAATGTATTATGGAGTATTTCATCGTATAATAATTGTAAAAAAAAATAAAAGGTTACTACTTCACGGATTTCGCCTATCACGGGTTCTTTTTGGAACGTAACTCCCGTGAAAAACAAGGGTTCACTGTACTGCACATTGCTGCAGATCCTGTTTTCACCCTGTGTGTTTAGGTCTCTGTTTTAGCTACAGAGTGAGACATCTCCCTTCATTACTATCTTTGTTGGGAGTCACACATGCGCATTATCTAGGTAAGATCACATCAGCTAGATAACTCTTTCTTACTTTGGTCAGTACAAGGCAGGATTAGCTGAAAGACTTCTTCTAAACAAGTGTGCAGTTTTGGAATACCTGTAGAACAGGAACATGTACATATTTCTTTTATAGATTATGATGAACTAGTGTGTGTTGTAGCAGTGTTTTGCCATTGAAAAATAGCTAGCGCTAGCATGCTAGAGTTAGCCACCTCGTCTCGGCTACTTACGTAGAAAGCCGTGCAGATTTCATTCAGAAACGTTTACCTCACTCAAAACTGCATGGAAGCACCAGAGACAAAATATTTTTTTCATATTATGGGCACTTTAAAGTAAAAACATAGCAAAAAGTAGCCTCACTTATAAACTATAGGTGGAGTTTTTATGTACATATTTCACACGCAAAATCATTATAAATCATTAATTTCCTGATTTTTCTGTAAGGGATGTCTGTACGTATTTTTGGATGAGAGTGTGTGTTGTCATGGAGCTTTAGACATGGACTGATGCGAGCTGTCAGTCAACCGAGTTGTTGGAAGATGGGGTGAGGGGAAGGTCAGAAGGCTGTCGGCATTGATCCAACATGTCACAGTCTGAGCGGTTGGCAGGCTGTGTCCGTTTCAGCAAGGGGCCTTGGTCGGAGTGTGTGAGTGGAATTGTGTGCGTGCACGTATGGATAGTATGCAAGTCTTATCACTGTAATTGCAATACCTTGTGTTGAACAACAATGTCTTGATTTGCCATTTTATTACTAAGATTTACTGATGTGGAGTTTCTGCTCAATAGATCGATGGTAATAAACAAAAACAAAACCTACAGCTTATACTGAGACAAGTATTTAGGTTTAAGGAATGGGGGAAAGTGATATTCTCCTTTCAGAGAGGGGATATGTCCAGGAATATTGCCAATAAGGCTATTATTTTTACAGAAGGGAAACATTTCTTTATTCAGATACTTGATGAAAAAAATCCTGATTCAAGAACAAAATAGAATTGTGTATCTGAAAATAAGGAACTCCATATATTTTATTAAATTCTTATAATTTGAAATTGCAGCAATTTATTTGAATTAACTGTGGCCTTACTGTACATGTCACAGCTTTTACCTTTGAAAGAGAGAGTATTTCTGTAAGTGCATGTTTTCTGAGCCCCTGTAGTTTCTGGAGACTTCCATTACTGAAGTGTCCTGGGGTGTCTTTGCCTCAAAAAGCTCCACACAGGATGCTCTCCCATCAGACTGACTGCCTGGAGGCCACCAAGCGGTCACATTGAAATGCATGTGTGGCGCAGCAAATACACACACTGAAGGAATGAAAGAACGAGCCAGAGCGAGAGAAGGGGACAAAAAGAGGAACAACTAGAGGACAAGAGAAGCAGAGAGAAAGGATAAGAAAGGACAAGCTGGCTGAAGAGAAACCAGATGCCAGTAAGGCTAATAAAAAGTCTGCACCATTTCAACATAATGTACAGGTGCTAATCTGCAGTCGGACTGCTGCTCTTTACTCTCTAAAACACCACCATCAACAGGGGAGGTGCAGTGTAAGCAGCAGCAGCAGCTTCAGTGTCTGTGTCTACATAGGATGCATTAAGGCACAGTATTGAGTGTAGGTTAATGCACAGCTTCAACATGAAACAGGCTCTTTCAAATCACATTAGCCATATACGTACACAATGTCATATTATTGGTAACTTGGGTACTGTGACTTATGATTTCTAAATCAATTTGACAGCAGTGGCAGCAAGCCAATGGAGACTTCATTCATATTCAAACACCTTCTAAATACTGTCGCCATGTCAGAAAGAAAGAGAGGGAGAGATAGAGAGCACACTTGTTTTCAGAAGAAATGGAGCTTTTATTGTCATGGGACACCAATTTACACTCTAAGTAGAGTGTAGATATTGCTGAAATAACATAGAATAGAAAGCTGAATTAGCACCAGGTCAGTAGGTCCCAAAGGATGATGTTGATTTGCAGTTCTAATATCTAAAATACAGTATGTACAGTATGGTACAATAAATGATTAATAAGTGAAATAATGTGCACAAATGCAGATAGTCAAGTGCTGAAGTAGTAACAAAAACACTTAACATTTGTTGATTTGTGTTGGTTTCTACCTTGTACAAATTTCAACTATGTACTGTAAAGGTGTGCGTGTGTGAGTGAGTGTGTGTGTGTGCTCTACTTGTGTAGATTTCTGCTTGCATGTGCTTGGGTCTAGGAACTTTTTAAGACTTCTAAAACAAAGTTTTATCTGATCTTAAGAAAAAGGTAGCTGGCTTAAAACAACAGATAGTTGGATGGCAGAACAGTAAGTATGTCTGGGTACACGTGCTTGCGTTCCTGTGTGTGCACATAACATTAATCAGAGTATCCTGTACATGCCTCACCATGCCAGACCCTCTGTATGGCAGCTCTGCTCCTGAGCAACAGTGTGAGAAATTGCGGTGAGTCAGTCAGTCAGTCTTGTTTGCTCAGTGGACAGAACAACTTCCTCCAACAATGAAGTTTTTTTCAGTTTTTACCACCTTGGCTTTCCGATGGAAAGTCTTGTGGGACAGAAAACACGGAAACCTCAGCCAAGCATGAGAGCTGATTTTCTACTTGATTAAACTGGTTTCAGGGAGGACTCAAGTGTGCCATCGATTGACTTGATGGACTTGCAGTTGCTCTTATAACACTGACCCAACCAATTACCCCGTAGGATGTATGATAAAGGGATAATACATTGTATTTTTTAGATTAATACCTATTTTGTCTTTTTCTGTAAGTGAATATCACACTAAGCATTTGATAAAAAGCTGTTACATTACATTTAAGAAGTGATTATTTATCAGTGCTGAGCAACAGTGAGCATCTGGCACAAGATATTACAGAAAGATTACAGTTTTCAACACCTTAAATAGGTATAGATTAGGGATGCCCCCATCCAGTTTTTTTTAATTTGGCCCTAATCTGGAGTATTTTATCAGATTTATACAGTATACATACTGTGTATTTAATAATACATAAATCAATAAATAGGTAATACTAATGATTAAAAAAATAAAGTAAGTAATGTATGATTAAGTAATGATTAGGAAGATTAGGTTTAACATGAATTAAAGATCACTGAACTCCCAAAACTAGCATAAATTGTCTCATTGCATGCCATATTACATACTGTAGTAATTGAATAAATAAACAGCAGTTTTCCTAGAATAAGCCAGTGTTTATCTACCAAGAAAAAGAGCAATTAAAGTCCCGTTTTAGTCCACTAAATGCTTGTGACAGCAGCTTCTTGAATTCCTAACCACCTTAATTAATTTAGCTGGGTTAGAGGTATTTACAGTGTGTGTGTGTGTGTGTGTGTGTGTGTGTCAGAGAGAAGAGGGAGGATGAACCAGCGCAGGGGCACTGTGGATAATAAGAGGGAATGTTTTGACCATCCATGAACTCAGTCAGACTAAGAGTTGCGTTTATCCCAAAAATTACAAATCCTGTATCAAAGTGGAGCACTGCTTTTATATTAAAGAGAATGGGATGTTAATATGAGGTTGGCTTGATCTGTGCTTCCTCTCTGCGTGCCAGATTTGCAGTGTCACACCATGTCACATTGTTTTCCAACACACTCTCTCTCATGTTCATGCACACACACCATCCATCCATCTTTGTCCACTTATCTGGTATCGGGTTGTGGGGGCAGCAGCTCCTCTTAGATTCAAGTCTTTGTAGACTCCCCATTCACTTTTAAGTAATTTTGTCTCCTTAATTATAAGGCTCCAGATGTTTTTTTCCTGATTTATAGAATTTTCTTACATTTAAAATAGGGGTCTGTCATTTTTAACAAAAAATAAAGAAAATTTGGCTTTACATGAGTTCTGCTATCTAGGATGCAAAAACTTCAAAGCAATTACATCACAGAGCAAAATGTGTCCTCATCCATCTCACATTGACTGATTATCTTGATTTTTCTTAATAAAAACAATTAATAAAAATTGAAAACAAAAATGAAAAGGTCTAAGCTGTTGCCACAACTTATTGCATTGCATTTCACCGTATCTCACACTACAGATTATATATAACGCACTCTGACATAGCTTTGTAGCCTAAATATACTAAGAACACTATTTAAATTCTCACCATAAAAAAGAAGTATCATCCCATTATTCTGCCACACACACACATAAACTTTGCCAAAACATTTGAAGGAGTATGGTTTTCACAGGCGCTGCTAAGTCCTTTCTGCTTGCCTGAGTGATTGATAGCACTGCAGCTGGTCCCATCCATTCA
The DNA here is from genome assembly GCA_013375575.1 of Percina caprodes. Classification (NCBI taxonomy): domain Eukaryota; kingdom Metazoa; phylum Chordata; class Actinopteri; order Perciformes; family Percidae; genus Percina; species Percina caprodes. The sequence goes on along the minus strand of JABXJD010000505.1, from coordinate 327,324 downwards.
GCTGTACTACATCATAAATGCCCTAAAACTAATATTGATTAGTAGAGAACTGTTTGTTGATTGTGCATTTGTGCGTTTAGGATGGATTGACTCATTCAAATTCAACATGTCTTGTTGATTTTTGCAAGTTTATTTTATAATAATAAACCATTTAAATATTTAATGCATGTTATAACTGAAACAGAGTTGAGAACGACTGTCTTGTAATGTACTGTATGCGTGTGCACACGTGTATGTTCATGCACCTGTTTGTGACTTTTGCCAAATGTGTGTGTATTTTCAGGACGGTTATCTAACAGATAGTCTTTCCACACTGTGAGGCCATTGGCAATCAGATGTTAAGTGGTCTCAGCATTATTTGAGCCTTAGCAGACAGTTTTGAGTCAGCTCAATCAATCCCCATCCATCCAGTGTAGACAAAACCACCACCACCAGTTTATTGGAGAAGGGCCCTGAGGAAGGTAGTTCACCAACAAGGCAAAAAACTACCCTGGCTCATTGAGCACTGAGATTGAGCCAAGATGATGGCCCTTGACTCTAGGAGGTAACAAATGCCCTGCTCAACATTGAAACCTCTTAGTTTTCTGTGAAATTGTAGCCTATTTATTTAAGATCAGGAACATGTTGAAGAACACGAGAGCGGCGGTAGTGTAGTATCTTATGGAAGGTCTGAACTTTGCAGCTGTATCAAACAGACACAACGCTTTATGCCAGTCAGGAAATGTTGGCTGCTGCAATTTATTAAAAATATTATTTTTGCATGGATTAATTTCTTAGGGAAAGGAAACTAATTAGCTCGTCATTTAGAGAGGACAAAAACACGTATGGCCCCAGTGGGACGCTCAGCATGTAAAAATCAATGATGATTTGCGCAACAGCTTCTCAAATGACAAGGGAATGGGCCGCATGCTGATAAAGGCTTGCTGTGCATGACAGTGCTTGATGGATGGTGAATAGATGGATGACCACAAGTAGCATTACCACGGAGAATATCCCTTACACACTAATACTGTAGAGAACAGACATATGCAAGCAAATACTACGTACAGTATGCACTAAAAATGTTTAAAAAAACATTCCAGCAGAGAAAGTAACCCCCATAAAATGTATTTTACCATTTAAATTGGATGTTATTTCATTCATGAATAAAGGAAGCAACACTTTTTGTCACTTTGCCACTTTCCCTGTCTAAACAGACAGTTCAGTTTCCCGCGCCAATTTTTTACACCACAAACTGACATAAGAAATATGCAGTGTTCTGCTTTAATGAAATGGGAAGACACTGACGAAAAGCCTGTTAACCCTAAATAGATAAAGAAGCAGGGCAGGGAGCCATTTGAGCAGGCAATGTTGCTGAGTGGATGCAGAATTTTTCTGAAGAAATGAGCTTTAAAATTCCCATACTGCCAATGTTGATAGAATAGAAAAGGAAGTAAATTCTCAAGGACAGTGTTCACATCAATTCATGTAATGTAAAAAAAGAGAAGAAAAAGAAGCCAGGATAATCTGTTTGCTGATCACTAATGTAATCACAACAGAGATTATGTTTTCTCTATATTAACGGTCCTCATTTGCTTTTTGCTGTAGAAACCAGAAAGCAACTAAACCAGAGGATGCAACTTCAATTATGAATGTCCCTTAAATGTATTTTTTTTAATTATGCAGATTATGTATAGGATTTTATTTTTTATGTTACTGTTTAAGGCTATGTGAAGTGCAGTTTTGTTCTGCTTTCCTAAATAATTTGCATTGCTGAAATAAATATTGTTAAAAAGTTATGTCAGGTATATTACTTGTAATAAATGTGGGCCCTAAACCTTACTTTCAGTAAGTAAATAAAAAAATGTCTCAGCAGGCCTAAACACTACAAAATATAATACAATAAAAATGATAACATAAATACTTAATACAAATATTTATAGTGAGAATTAAAAGGAGGGGGAAGAAGAAAAAGGAGACAGAAGGATAAAAATAAAGTCTTCATCCCCCCATCAAACCTCTTGTGCTGAGGTCTGACACACTGTCTTAAAGGTAAAAAATAATGGTTAATGGTTGATTTGCCTGAGCATAAGTTTTGCATCTTTAACGACAGAAAGTCAGCCTTTTGCTCAGTTGGACATTCTTCCATTATTTCTGTTACCACCGTTATTTTCACTTCCCCTCTGATTGCATGTATCTCTTCCTTTTAACCTTTTAACCCACGCTGCTATGCATCTTCACACTTCATCCTCTTTTCCAAATCTCATTTGTCTCCACTCCTTGTTCTTGATGCTACATGGGGTCCCTTGGTTTTTTTCCCCCACAACTGACCATCTGCCTTGCCCTGTAGGTATTCCTTCCAAGATGAGGAGGACATGTTTATGGTGGTGGACTTGCTCTTGGGAGGAGACCTGCGCTATCACCTCCAGCAGAACGTCCACTTCTCAGAGAGCACGGTCAAACTCTACATCTGTGAACTGGCCCTGGCCCTGGGATACCTCCGTACCAAGCGCATCATACACAGGTGAGATATTTTCTCTTAATTTCCTTTTTTGTAGTTTCTTAAATTGTAGTTTGGTCAATAACCTTTAATAATGCAGATAACGGATCGCATCCTCTATACAAATAACATCAGAGAACTAGTCTTAGACTGGTTGCCCTCCTGCTACAGTACATGCCCCCCTTCTGTCTCTCTCCCTTGTTTTTCCCTACCAAGTTTGAGCCTTATCTACACCGGTGTTCTTATCTTGCTAACTGTCCACTTCCATATTATTTTCTGGTATAACTGCTCCACTACTGTGCAGAAAGGTCAAGCTGTCTTGACATGGAGGTCACGCGTGACACAACAGTTTACCCTGAGCTGCAGACTATACCCATCATGAAATGCACCAGTTCTGTCCCTGCTGCTGTGTCAATGCCTTATTTAATTTGTAAAATGCGAGTTAAGTGCTTTTTAGGCAGAAATATGTGCTGCTATGGCAGAGCCACCTACTTGCAAAGCCAAGAAAGACATGGCTACAGCCCAATATTATTATCTTAAGTTGTTGAAGTGACTCAAGAAATTAGGATATCCTGTTACAGCCAATGATGCTGCCAAAATACTTTATATTAAGTACATTAATGAAAGGTTAGAAACTTTCCCAGATAAGCAGATAAGATAAAAAAAAACTACAGCATCAGTCTCATTCTACCACTTTCTAATTTGCTTTGGCAATGTTATTTGGAAGAAACATATTTGCTGCTGTTTTTTGTGTGCCATAGTTAAATTGCACACAAGTCAAACAGAAGTTGGCCACTTAGGTTGCACAAAGTAGAGTTGTACCCAAGTCTTTGACTCTTAAATTTTGTCAGTCGAATCAGACGTTTATAAACTCCCATATTGACATTGGCAGGGCATAGCGCTACAGCTAAACATTTTCTGCTATTACCCTTTACAATAAAAATCTCAAATTCACCCAGAGCATTGTCTAACTCCGTTCTCTTCAGAAAACAACAACAAACGTTGGGAGCAAGCTACACGCTGAAAATGGAAAGTTTCAAAGAGAATTTCGATCATGCAACAAGGCTGGCCTGATAATTTTATTTTGCGAAATGATTGTAAAAATTGAAAAAGAATATTTTTATGATATTTCACATTGAACTGGGACATTTTGGGACCCATTGGCTGTGATTTGCTTTAAATAAAATACACATGGCGATAAGAGCAAATTACATTTAATCATGTATCCAGCTAATTTAAATAGCTCACATTACAGTATTGTGTGAACAACGCATGTGGCGATTTCTTTTGTTTTGCGGGGTGCAAATGTTCCACCAGAAAAAAAACGACCACTTGACTTATACAATCTTTTAGTCTTTTTATTCCTAATTTCCTTTGTCCCTCTGTTAACACAAACTCAAAACCATTTCCATGTCTACCCTTATAAATTCAGCATAATGTACCTTCCACAATACTAATTCCAGCTGTTATTTCTTATTTCATTCTCACCACCTTGTTCTCATTCACTTCAGTCTTCCCACTTTATGTACTTTCAATTTCTGCAGATTGGTGACATTAAAAGTCTTTCAGCCTTCCTTGTTTTGGCAGCTTCTGATGAGTATAACTGTAATTATTGGTATAATGTACTGATGGAATTCTGGCAGTGGAAATGTACATAATAATTCACATACTTAGACTACTGCAGTCTACAAAAGCACAACATAATGCATACTTTATGACTTACGGTAGTGTCAGTGCATACATTTTTAGCATCAATGACCTGAGTAGCGCACAAGTGCTTTGCTCCAACATCTGAAGCACTGTGACCATCATCCATACAGTATTCCATCCACTTCTTTGACTTACTCCTCCACTCTGGGGAATGAGAAAAGAGGTAAGCATAGAGAGAGAGGCCTTCTCAGATGACTAATAGGAAACATCACTGCAACAGAGAACACTAATTTATCAACACCCCCAGATAACAAATGACGCCATTTATAAACGTAATGCAGACCACCTTGTTCAAACACTTAAACTTCCACAGAAAAAAGAGAGAAATAAATGGGACAGATTATTAATGTGCTTATTCATTGAGTCCATTGAGGAATATGAATATTTAAATTATGTTTTCTATTTTAGTGCTGGAGAGGGCAGACTTGGTGTGCAGGTGTTGGGGGCGTATTTGTTTAGACGGAATCAACATCTTTTCAATCTGCATTCATTAGCTTCAAATAGGAAGAGGAGTTGAAAGTAACTTTCAGCTCATCTCCATGGAAATTGAATATATAACTCCCTCACTCAGATGTGGACGTGCTGACTTCAGTGCGGCGAGTGAATTCCCCTTAAGCCTTCAGAATGTGTGATTG
>JABXJD010000505.1:107500-317500 GCA_013375575.1 Percina caprodes | reverse complement strand
AAATGGAATTAAATTGAAAATCCACAAAATATTTTTTATATGGCAGAGAACAATATGTCGTTTTGCTCAAAGATAAAAAAAACAAATGCCAAACGTAAATTACCTAGGGCTGGGTATCGGCCCTCAGTAATTGTGTTATCGTTTGAAATGTGTCTGTAGCATAGAGCCTAAAAAATACTTAGAGCTTAGAGCTTAAACAATTCATGGAATAGTTGCTACCATGTAGACTTCTAGCTTTACTTTATATGTTGAAAATCAGGGTGACCGGCCTTTGCTATCAGGGCCTCACCACACTGGAAAGATTTACCAGATAAGATAAGGCAAGCCACATCTTAATCCATTTTTTTATGCATTTATCCTAATTATTCCTTGCTGTGTCTGTCTAATAATCAATATATTGTTTTAATATCTTATTGTTTAAAAGACTGAAAAGTGCTATAGACCCAATCACAATGCTTGTTTACAAACATGGGCCAAGAACAAGATGATATACTCTCATCTTATTCATCTAAAATACATGTTTTATGCTTTCATATTTCAATATTTCACTAACATTAGGTTGGATACCTTATTTACCTGTTGGGCCACAGACTAAAGGAAATGACACCACCCAAACTAGCAGTCAGACCAACCAGGGTGAGATGTTGCTATTTGTAACACTAGATTGGGTTTATCAAAGATGAAACCAAAGCAACACAGTACAGAAAATAAGAACAGCAGAAATGCTGATAGGCTGGGCCACTGTGTTTAACTATATTATATCTTTAAACTTTAGTTTATTAGTTGAAAATAACAACAGAAATGAACAACATATCTCCGCAGTTCAACAACGGCCAGTTGTCTACCCAGAAGTGATTTTAATGTCAGCGTGACGTAGGGTGATTCGGCCTATACAAATAAGGTTTATCTCTATTATTATTATTAGTAGTAGTAGTAGTAGTAGTAGTAGTAGTAGTATTTGCAACTATTGTGATAATAGATCAATTGTTATTTTATAAGCAGAAACACCTTCAAATTTGAATATTTGTCATTGCTCAGTCATCTTTGGTTTTCAGTCATCTTTGGTTTCGTCACCATAAGTCTGATTTAAAGCGTAACACTCCCAAAAATGAAACCTAGGGTCTTTTTGTGAATGTACCCTCGACAACTACAACTCTACAAATCACAAACCAAAAGCTGGCATCAAATCTCGGGTAAACTCTTTAATCTTGTGTAATATTTTTTGATCAGATCGGTCCAGACATTTGAGAACATACTTCACAGGTAGTCTATATCGACGACGGTTCATTTACAGAATAGTTCTGGTGTCGCGGAAGGTTCCGCCGGATGTCCCCCACTTTCTGCTTTCTTTGGGTTAACTTTAAACTCCGGTCGGATCGAGCAACATTGACCGGATCCTCTGGGCAACGTTACACGCTGAAAATGAAAAATTTGGATCGTGCAACAAGGCAGGCCTGCTTGGTTTGATCAGGGAATGATTGTTTGTAAAGATTTATAAAGAATATGTTTCCAGTCTTTACTCTCTAACTGGTACATTTTGGGTCCTATAGGTGGGGAATTGCTATGGACAAAATACACATGCCGATATACTGGTATGAGCAAATCCAGCTAATTTGTTTTGCTCACCTTACTGTATTGTGTGATCAGTTAACATAATATTGTATGGGGTGGGGGGAGCTATGCAGCGCAGTGGAGATAGGTCTGGCAATGCAAGACTACTTTGCAGATGCATGTGTGTGTTTTCTGTGTGTTTGTGTGTGTTCTTATTTGGCCTCGTAATAAGTATGTGGACATGTGTATGCCTTCATCAGCTCTTTGAATGATCAGAGGGTGTGGATGTGTGGTTGTATGACGTACGTGTGTGTGTGTGTGTGTGTGTGTGTGTGTGTGTGTGTGTGTGTGTGATTAAGCCTCCATTCTCAGGTGTGTTTGCCTGCTCCAGTATCAGTGCAGTATTATATGACCAGGTACAGGCTTCGGTTCCCCTTCTACCTCTGATAGATGGCTGTAATGAGGCCATTAGATCCTGCTAATAGCTTGTAAGGTCAGTCATCCGAGAGCAAAGCCGAGGGGATCAGCTTGCACCAAGCTCTTCTGGCTTTTCGTTTCACTCCTCACTCAGACGAGCCCCACATGTCTACCTCCTTTATTCCCATTTTCTGTTTTTCACTTTATTCCTTTTACTGAATTTGCTCAATTTCTGACGTACTTACTCAGTCCAACTACTCCCTCTCACTCTGCCCTGTACTGTATGTTACAGAGTATTTTCTCCCATTCCATCCTTTTTACCTTTCCACCATCTCAGTTTATCAGTATATTTATATATTTTATACATCTACTTTATATCTCCTTTCTTGTGTTTCGGTTTCTATTCTATTTATTTGTGGCAAAGTGATTCATACACAGCTGTCAATTCATACGTGGAGTGCTTTTGATTATCCTAGTTTCTTTTCATTCTGAGACAGAAAACAGAATCAGACTATATGTGCACCTAAAAAAAGCTACAATTTCGCGTTTTCACTACCTCATAGTTTGGAGATTCTCAGTACACGGTGCAGGATCTCAGTTTAGAAGCTAAATTAAAGTATTTCCCCAAATTATTATAAATTTTTTTTTGTAACACTTTCATTTCATACGCACTGTTGATGTGTCGCCTTTGAAAGCATCCCGATCAAAGTGGTAAATGCTTGCAGATGGTTGAGGTGTCACCTAGCCAAGCAGCCCCGTCTTTACACCCAGCACGGTTGTGACCTGGGCTGTGACAGACCCATCTGTTCCTCAGCACTAATAGATGCTGCGTAGCAGTTATGCAGGCTAATAAACACAGGACAAAACTGCCAGCTGAAATGAGTAGGTAACAGCTTCAAGTGCTTTAATTTAAAAACATTCAAATCAGTAGCATTGAAATGATATCAATGGGAAAACGCACAACGGAACTACTGAGAAAACATTGTTAAACAGCTTAACTCTTATCAATATCATGTCAAGACAAATATCACATGAATATTAGCACGGCTCTTACCCTAGACAGCATCATTACAGAGCCATCTGACCTACTTTTCATTATGACTTTAGTTTTAATACAGTAGAAAGACATTTGTTGGTAATTAATGGGTAATTATTTTTATATCAGAATTGGAGTTTAAATTAATTGGAGTGCAATTGGAGTATTGATTGTGACTGTAAGAATAGGCTTCATAAGTCTCTGACGTTTATATGATATCAACTATTTTAGTGCAAAACCACAATTTAAACAAGGCTGAGACTATTCTGTTATTTGTTCTGTTTTGTTTGAAATATATCTCCTTATTTTGCATCTTGTAACAGACCCTGCATCTCTGTGCAGTTAACCATGATGGTCGTTTTAGGCAGCGTTTTTCTGTGTTTACACTTAGTCAGATTTGTGGAATGATTCATGTAAAACATGTTTATTTAGAAAACAGTAGGTGGTTTGCCTAGTCCTCATTTCCCTAAATCTGAATCTCAATGGAGATGGCATGTGAAAAGTTTGCACAAGCTACAGAGCCACAACAGCCGCATTTATGGGTAATAAGCCATGTTGAAATAAAAAGAGGAATTGTGCTACTTTGGCTCCGCTACAGCTCGGTGTCTGTCCCTCTGCTGCGGTTTCACTCACCACTGAGTCTGACTTAATGTCCCGCCCACAACACTACCTGACTATCTTTTACTGTGTGTTATGTTTTTTAAAATAATTGCTTAAAGCATTTAAAGAAAGTTTTGTGTTGGAGTAACACTCCAAAAACTCACTGTAAATGCATATCAGTTCCAAATATGGGTTATCGGTCTCATTAACTACTAATAATCGGTATAGGCCTTGAAAAACCAATACCGGTCGATCCCTAGTTAGAAGAACAGGCCGTGGCAATCATCATCACCTCTACCTTAGCAGCTGGGCTTTTACCACATGCCACTTCCTGAGAAGCATCACTCCTTTGCTTTATTTCTTGAGCCAGTTGTCTCAGCCCCTCCTTGTCCTGCGGCTTCACAATGGCAGCATGGCCTTTAGCTATAAAAGAGGCTTCCTTGTTCTGCTTCTTTTTTTTTTAGCAGCAACGTGCCCCTCCTCCCATCCCTCGTGTCAGCTATGAGGCAAATGTCAGCTAATTAAGGGTTACATGGTCGACCTTTCTCACCCCCACCTGAGCCCACACGCCACTTGATGTGCCAAAGCAGCCCAGAGCAGAGCTCCATGCTACAGGTTGTCTCCAAGTGTGCCACAGAAACACATACGCACACACAGGAACACACAGAACTCAGGTCAGCGTGGCCTTTGATATGCTAAATACTGCCGGGCTCCTACAGGGCAGTGGACTCAATTAGAGGAGACACTTGCTGTTTAACAGTAAGAATGCACAATGAGTCTGCCAAAAAGATGTGTGTGTGTCTATAACAGTGCTACCGTCTCCATAACGTTGTGATTCACTATGAATGTCCTCTTAAATGTTCCTATTGCTGCTACTTTTGCTCATTTAGTTCCCTTTAAAATCTGCATTGTGTATCATTTTGTTCCAATAAATGTACTGTAGATGTAGTTTAAAACTTTTAAGTCTAAAGATCTGAACAAATATCTCTACAAATCCAGTCATATTAAAAACACAAACTGGAGAATAGCACATTGACTTGACAATCCCTGCTAAATACTCACAATAAGTACTTCTTAAATGTCTTCATTCTGTAAATTTGATGTCAATTTCAATGTGTGGTGATTCTCAAAATGAGCCCTGCATTTGACCATCATGCACAGGGGCAACAATTAAGAAGGGCGCTGAATATTGAATACTATCTTTCCAGATCAAAGCATCATTAGAGCTGTGGGATGTGTTCCAGAGACAGTTGAGAACACACTGTGCTCTTCCACTCTGTCAGTCTGCAGCTACACACATGCATCAGGAAACAGTCTGTAAAAAAAACTGTGTGTGTGTGTGTGTGTGTGTGTGTGTGTGTGTGTGTGTGTGTGTGTGTGTGTGTGTGTGTGTGTGTGTGTGTACAGAGGGGCTCGAACGTTTGGGTACCCCAGGTAAAAATTTGTATTAATGTGCATAAAGAAGCCAAGAACAGAGGAAAAATCTCCAACAAGGCATCAAATGACAGATTAGACATTCGTATAATATGTCACAAAGTTAGATTTTATTTCCATCATTTACACTTTCAAAATAACAGAAAACAAAAAAATGGCATCTGCAAAAGTTTGGGCCCCCTGCAGAGTTTATACCTTGTACCGCCCCCTTTGGCAAGGATCACAGCTTGGAAAAGCCAAGAGTCTTTCAATTCTTGTTTGAGGTATCTTCGTCCATAGTGTGTACCACAACTCCAGTGTCTGCCAGCTCTTTCTGGATGGATCGTGCAGTCAAACGTGGGTTTGGACTTGCTTTTCTCACAATCCTGCGGGCTGTTCTGTCTGATATTTTTCTTGGTGTTCCAGATCTTGCTTTAACTTTCACTGCTTTGCTATCTTCTTATAGCCTTCTCCTGCTTTGTGAGCGTCAACTATTTTCAGTTTCAGTTTTCTAGACAACTGCTTAGAAGAAGCCATGTTGCTGATTGTTGGGGCAAGGTCAGATGAGTCTGGGCATTTAAAACCTTAAGATTGACATCACCTGGTCTTTCCAGACAATGATTGAGAACAATCCATGACACTGTCAGGTCTCAGCTTTCCAAAGGGCGGTGCATGCTAGAAACTCTGCAGGGTGCAGACGCCATTTTTTTATTTTCTGTTATTTTTAAAGTGTAAATTATGGAAATAAAATGTAACTTTTTGTGACATATTTTACAAATGTCTAATCTGTCATTTGATGCTTTTTGGAGATTTTTTCCATCTTTTCTTGGCTTCTTTATGCACACTAACATAAATTTTTACCTGGGGTGCCCAAACTTTTGATCCCCGCTATATGCATGCTTGTCTTTGTGTGTGACCCCGATTTTCCAGCGGGTAGGTCTGTGCTGCGTTTCGGGTGCACGGCGGTTTTGTTTGTCTGCGCTGTGGTTTTGTTCCGTCCTTAAACTCTGTGCCTCCTCTTTTCTGGCGTTGTTTTATAACAAGATCTGTGATGTCTTATCATGTTTTTCCACCTCCAAGATGAATCTCGTCATCTGTGGTGATGTAGAGGAGACCTATACCATATTGGGCGTGGTGTTTTTGTAAATTGACTGGATATCCTTGCTGTTTCACTTCCTGCCCAGCTGTCCGAACACCCCACGGCTCGCCCCAAATAGACCTGGTGTATATCTTTAGCGGAGCACATGTAAGCACATACTGTATGTTATTTGGAATGGCAAGACACTGTTAGGTTATAGATAAAGATCAGTGACAATGAGAAGAAAGAAGATAATATGTTTGTTTTGAATTAACATAAATGGCCTGGAGGGATATAATTGCCACTGTTCTTTGAAGTGGCTGAATATTGTCATCAGGGACCTTGGTATTATGCCTTTATGTCACCGTGTAACAATTTGAGAATACACAGTGTGTGTTGCTCTGACATCTGTTGTTAAAATGTATTCTTTCTTTTAATTCACTTTCTATGGATCTGTTACAAAGCAGAATATTTAATAAACTATCCCTAGAGCATTTCTTTCATACAATTTAAAGCCAATTAACACCAACACTGTTGAGTATCTAAGTATGAGAAGAAAGGATGATTCAGAAAATAGAGCAATTATCAACAAAGATGTGTCATTGAAAAACAAAAAGACACAAGTAGCAATATGGAAAACGGTATGCCAAAAAATAAAGATATACGGTGCATCAAAACACAATCTGGGCTTACGAATGGCTCATTCTCCTAGCTAAATGACAAGACAAAAAGACATTGACTCTTTTCTAGGAAATCAAATTAATTCCATGTCTATGAAAGTATAACATTGCAGTAACAGGACAATATAGCCTGCATTCACTTTACACAGTATTACAGTGATTTATGTGGTGTCAAAGTAAAAAAAGAAAAGTTAGGTGCCGAGAACGAAACATCTGCTTGAAAATTGGAGAAAAACAGAAAACACAAAATATGATGCAAAATGAGCAGACGCTGTGACTTTAGTATGGGCCTCAGTAGTAGTATACACCTGTTCCTCTTCTCGGGTGTCTCACCTACTCCCACAGCTTAGCCTGCTGTTCATTCTTATTTTCCATTTGTTTTTGTCACACACCTGGTACGCGTCGGTGCGATAGAGTGCCATTTTAATGTTTCGATCTGGGGTATTATATATCAATTTTAGCCATTCACTGAAGTGAAAAAAAGTTAAAAACGGCAATGCAAAATAGCCTTGAGAAGAAACTTGTTTTTGGCGGAACAGGTAAATGTTCAAAAGGTTGTTTTAGTTGTGCAACAGAAAACTTAGATTGGACAAATAGTCTAGCTAGCTGTCTGGATTTACCATGCAGAGGTCTGCGGAGCATCCATCCATCCATCCATCCATCCATCCATCCATCCATCCATCCATCTTCATCCGCTTATCCGGTATTGGGTTGCGGGGGCAGCAGCTCCAGCGGGGAACCGCAAACTTCCCTTTCCCGAGCCACATCAACCAGCTCCGACTGGGGGATCCCGAGGCGTTCCAAGGCCAGGTTGGAGATATAATCTCTCCACCTAGTCCTGGGTCTTCCCCGGGGCCTCCTCCCAGCTGGACATGCCTGGAACACCTCCTTGACTCTGGGAAAGCTAAAAACTATCAGTATCCTTTACCTAGCACAACTGGGCGATGAATAGTAATGAGCTCATGTTTTGTAATTGGCCTGATTTCTCTGCTTATTTCTTTTCGGTGGCTAGAGTTGACAGAGGAGGTAGCAGTTCATTTTCACATTCACGACATAACACGACATATGGACCTAACATATTTTTAAAAATGCACGTAAAAACGGTTTTGTGTGGCAGGGCACCTGTAAAGGGGCGCTATGCAGTTTTAGCAATTTCTTTGCTGTTTTCTCGATTTTTGCTTGCAGGCTTATCTATAGAGCTTCCCCTACAGCTTCAGAATAGATATTTGGCAGCTCCTCTGCTTACTTGTGTCTGACTCCTCGCTCGGTCAATCTTCCTCTTTCTCTGTTCCTCAGACAATGCTTTCCTAGCTTTCTGCTTCTTTTTTGCCAGCTCAGCCATGACGATAGTGTGAAAAATTCCATCACTACCTTGTTCTTATAGTGTGTCAGTTCCTGAATGGGGGTGCGTAGGCCTATGCGTGCAGTGCCGTGAAGCAATTTGTTGCATTGCGACATTGCAATACTTTCTGACCCTGAGGCTGATGGCTCGCCGGCCCAAAGTTGCAATGATGTTTTTTCCGCTCACAGGTGCTAGGGGGAAGCGAGACGACCACAATTCAACTCGAAAAAAAGTCATATAACCATTCCAATAACTCCGAAGCTGTTCAGTTAAGGTGAATTAAGCTTAAAAAAAAAAAAAATAACTGCATAGTCCCCCTTCAAAGCACATATTTAATAATGTATATCATGGGACCAAATGTGTGATGATGTGATGAGACTTGGGAGATCTCAGTCTGACACCACTGGTCTGATTTTGATACATCTGGTTGCTGTGTTAAATAATCCTTCTGACTGGTCTAATTTGGTCACTAGAAGTTATCATAACTAAGCAACCAAGCAGGTTGTTTGTCAGTGCATTTTAAGCATTTAAAAAACTCCTGGGACTGCCACACCTGGTCTCCAGTGTTAAACCCATTTTGTAAATAACCAATCTCATTATTTCATGCCCACAGGCCCTGCAATGTAGCCACATACTAAATAGTTTACAATCTGTTTTGATTGATGAAATTGATGTATACAAGATTGATTAGGTGTTTAAGGTATAAACAAATTATACAAAACAAGCCTTTTCATATTGTTACTTAACTATTGTTGTGAAAATACTCTGGCACTCCTTAAAGCCAGATTTTGCAAATGCCACTACTGCATATTCTCCAAATAATTCTGCAAATTAAAATTTTAAATGTTTACACAGAAATGTACACACAAATACAATCTACACAAATACACATACTAATCCCACTGTACTCTTTGTGTTTTCCCTTCCAGAGACATCAAACCTGACAACATACTACTGGATGAAAATGGTAAGCACAATAGGTTTTGCACTTGGGGAGCGCAGACTTCCGCCAAAGCATGCAATGTTAACAATGTTAATGCAGTGTGAATTTTTTTCTAATCGGAAGCAAATGTTTACCAATTATTCCAACACCACATGAATGCAGCACAATTGCCCTATACATTATCTACCAATGTTAACGGAAGTGAAACATAATTTGTGTATCTGCCCTGTGATTACACTCCATAATGTAATGGGTTCTTCTGTGGCCCATACTACACCATTCCACCAAGTTTCAAGTAAATCTGGCCAGTAGTTTGTCTGTAATCCTGCTGACAGACAAACAAACTAAAACATGACCTTATAGGCTGAGGTCACATTTGAGTGACTCTGTGACCTGACTTGACTTAGCGTCCCAAATTCAAGACTGAAAAGCTTCTGACTCATAAAACCACAGTCCATTTTTTGCACAAGATATAACATGTGAATAAGTGAGCTTTAGGTGCTGGTAGGCAGATTTTCTTACCTTTGAACAGAGCGAGAGACGTGATAAAAATTTCATCTAACACGAATAACCGTATTTCACAAAATGTTAAACTATTCCCATAACTGTATACTCTACTAAGAACAAAAAGTTTTACATAGCATCACCTTTATATGCCTGATAATCTATTGGGTTATGAATAAAAAAAAAAAACACTCTGGGTTCTTTCAGTTGTATTGCAAGAAGGTACGTTATTACAGCACCGGCACCAGGAAGCTGACTCCACACATCAAAGTATCGCACATCAAGTATAGTGTCAATTTGACAACACTTCCAATAGCCCTGTTATACCCACTCTGCCAAGGTCAAAAAGAGAGGTGTGTATGGCTCTCCTATCAGCTTTAGCTCAGCTATCTTGTCTTCTTTTCCACACACAAAAATCCAGCCAGAACCAGTTGCCAAAAAACGCATCTCAAGAAATTGAAACACCCCAAGGGCTTCTGTCTTTACAACTGGACAGCCTAAACCTTCTCTCACATCAAAAGGTAGCAATGCCCCCTTTGAATCACTCAACAGATATTTTAACAGTGATTCAGCAATTTATATTTCAGTCATTGTCTGCCACAGTGTATGTACTCAAATTGCCAAACATAAGAATCACGTCATGAACTCACAACTGGTTCAAGTGATGGAGATGACAGATGACAACAGTGAGTAATACATTGTGTCCTAAACCCTAAATTAACTGTTCATCTGCTGTAAACAGACAGTAGACCCTTTGCAAAAGATTATTTGAGAAATTAAGTTATTTGTTTATTTACAACACAGGTTGCGCATTGAACTAGGGGATATGCTACACCACCTGAACAACATCAGTGCCCTTCTGGCACTAGCATATAGAATGAAAGGCACTTGTTCTCAGACTCAAGAGACTTGAGTATAATTTGAGCATAATGAAATGATCGCAAATCTATATTTACAGGCACAGACAAGACAGACTCGGTTATGTTGCAAACTTTCCTGAAAATGTTGGAACATGATCATTGTTGTTTAGCAATATTATTTATGAGTTGATGAAATTGTAATGTATATACAAAACTGTGATATTTAGGTTCATGAATAATTAAATAACTATACTTTGATTTAGATTCAGGTGGAACTAAGAGCTTTAGACCTAACCATGAAAAACAGCCAGAGACCAAAAGTGTTCAGAATCTTTTGGCCATATAAGCATACATACATACTGTACAAAGGAACACACGCACACACACACACGCGCACACACACGCACACACACACACACATTTAGATGTTGGAGGGCACTGGGCAGTTGTTCAAAGGATATACGGGATGGCAGCCCTGCTGTCACTACATACTGGAAGCAGACATAGAGAGAGAGAGAGAGAGAGAGAGAGAGAGAGAGAGAGAGAGAGAGAGAGAGAGAGAGAGAGAGAGAGAGAGAGAGATGGAAGACAGAGCAAAACAAACAGGGTACCGCAAGGATAAGACAAGAAAGAGGAAAGTGATGAGCAAACATTTCTGGAAAGAAAGACTTGTCAAAGGAAGAAGAAAACTGTTTAGACAAAGAGAGAAGGAGCTATGCAAAGAGAGACAGAGGGAGATGAAAGAGAAAGGCAGCTTTGTCAGCCTCATCCTGATTTCCACAAGACAACTGTCATTCACCTGTGCTTTCTGTCTCTTTGTGTATGAGTGTGTCCTTTCAAACTCAATAAGCACTTCCCTTCTCCCCATGCATTCTACACACACTCTGTTTTCCTGTGCATTTTATTTCCGCACGCAAGTCTAACACAATGGGGGGCAGGCTGTTTGCTTCTGCACACAATGTCAATTGTGCAAGCTGGAATTGACCCGTTCCTCATGTGTTCCGGAGCTGCTTCATAGAGAGAAAACAATTTATCCACGCACGTGCGATGTCGCTTTGGTACAAGACATAGCACCAGGATGCTCAGAGAAGCTCCAAGAGGGCCGTTATCCACTGCATACATGCTTCAAAAGCAGACTCTACATTAAGCTCTCTCCTCCTAAAGAATACAAAGAAGCCATATTTTAGAAAATAACAGCATATGATCTTTCTTAATTAGAAATATCAGGTAGAGTTTTCATTGCCTGGATGCCAACCTTCCACAACATTTGAGATCGCGAACTTCAGTCTGGACTTGATCCGTTGTGGAGCAACTATGCTTGAACAAGAGCTGTTAGGACTAATCAAATTGTCAAGGCGTGCTTTATACGAGGATGGACAGATGATCAACCATAAGGTAATGATGAATGCAAGCAGACCCGCAGGACTGCTCCCGCCCATGTCGCCCTGCACTGCGCATGCTCATTTGATGGTTCTCCTGAGGTCCTCTTGCTGTGATAATGGATTTAGCTAGCTAATGGTTGTAATTCACCATGTGTTCTATTAATACATCCATGCTATTATCTTATGATACATCCGAGGGATGTATGGATGCTGTAAAGCCTGTAACATGGATGTAATGTCATTATCGCTTTCCAAACTGCCGGGGCTATCGGCTAGTAGCTAACATCAGCGGTAGCTAGCAGTTGAGCTCTGTTGACTATGCGTCGCTCAACATACGACACATACTCCGTTGCTCTGATTGGTTGTAGGTCTATCCAGTTGAGTGCAGAGGCATTTTCTTGCCTGGTTCGGTTGAAACACAACCCATCATCACAGCCCAATGGAGCAGCATCAGACACTTATTCTGGCTAGAATCTGAGTATGACCATGTCAGGCTAGAGTTTCCATGAACAAAATCAGTAAATTCATAGGAACAATACATGCCTGCAGGCTAATATGGTGATAATGATGGTAATATGCTTAGCTTCCGCTTCGGCTTTGTTACTCCTGCTTTGTAAAACTGGTTGTTTGAGTCACGTTACATGATCTCTATGTGTAACAGTATATGTTACATAGTTGTCATCAGTGGAGGGGGTGTTTTAAGGTAGCACTATAAATTAATTAAAAACAGAAGAAACATGCTGCATGCAGCAGCATGACATAACCTAGGGATCAAACGCCAACAGTTGTGGAGGTAATCCCAGTAAAACACATTAGATAACTAAGCCACCAGGAAACCTGCTTATATAAACCTTCCTGCATAGCCACCACACAGTTCCACACTCACAGGCAGGGTAACAGTTTGACTGGAGACCAACGGGTTAAACTCATGTACTGACTAGATATTAGAGGATGATTATTTTTTATTTATTTAAGGGAATGCAACTGGCCTAGTTAAAAATAGTACATAGCAGCTTTAAATCCAAAGGAAAAATGCAACAAAGAACTGTAATTAAGGCTTAAAGACAATAACATTAAAAGCATAGTTAATCCAGTCATATACAGGTCTCCATCAGCAGAACGGAACAGAAACTGTAACAGAAACAGGGCATTAAAACAATTACTTTGTTGAAAATAAAAAAAAGCAAAAACTAATTTTCAAGCTAACCTTAGATTTAATATATTACGTCACAGAGGCTGATTAACTTCCTCCATGTCTCTGCAACAGGCAGACCTCCGCTAGTCACTTTAAAGCGGAAGATGGTACTTTAAAATAAAAGCACTCTGCCAGGAATAACTTCACCTCATTCTCTCCCTGGAATCCTCTTTTGATTCACTGACAATGGGCCCCACCAGTCAGAAAATACTGTCTATTACATCCACCCAATGTACCCAGCAAGTAGCCTATTCCACAGACGCCACTGTGGTGACGTTCAGTTACCCAAAAGCAAAATACTGTACATTTTCCATAATGCAGATTTGGAAACTATGCCATAGCTCATTTCTTAATATCGATCCATGTCTGTGTTCTGTTACTTTTACCCCATATTAATGTTCATATTGAAACAAGGAATAATTAATTATACAAGCGTAAACCTCTGAGTCTAAAAGCCTCTGTTATTGGTCACCAGAGGCTGCATGACTGCACACCTACCTGGAACAAAGGGGTTTGGACTGATTTTCGAATGACACATCAGTTAAAACTTTCAACATATTTTGCTACTAGATACTTTTGGCAAAAGCAGCCCAACATTTTTATTATAGTTGTCCATTTCTCCTTGCTGGCTACTGTGTAGCCTAAAACTCCTGTCCTAAATCGGTCTTCTGCAAAACTAAGAAAGATGAAAACAGAAAAGGGATAAAAGGGAGATAAGTATGTGACAGAGACAGTAGACATCATTATGAAAACATGAAAGAAGCTCTACTCTTACTCACGCTCCACTTAAAAGTCTGACGTTTCGGTCCTGCTGCACCTTTGTCACAATCATCAGACTGCATTAACATTTGTACTTTTCTAACTGAACGCACCACCCAATCTCCCTTCTGTGCATCACTGCACAGCTACACTCATACATCCGAGCTTCAAATACAGTATGTAAGCATAAGTCAACCGGTAAAAGGACATAGCAGGGGTGAAGAAGTATGAGCATAAATTAACAGAAAAGGGGGTTCATAGAGAAACAAAAAATGAAAACGTAATAATGAAGAGGGCATACAAAATAGAAAAGGTACACAGAGAGAAAAAGGAGCGAGGATAGAGATTGATTGAGGGAGAAGGGAATGAAAGGGGGAAAAAAGAGAAGAGATTTATGTGCAGTTCTCTTATCTCTAAAGCTTGTCTTTGTGTAAACAGACACTATAGCTGGCCAGCTTGTGTCTGCTCTATATTCACACACAGTTAGCCATTTGTGCGTGACAAAATATTCTGTCATTAAAAAAAGGTAGTAAAAAAAAAAGAAAAAAAAAAAAAGGTGCACAGTATGGCGATGCAGATTTTGTGTGTGGACTTACTGTATGCGTTTTTCGGGTTCTTTGGGGACATCCATTCATCCGAACATTCAGTCTGCGGCATACTCTCTCTGTGTGCGCGCACACACACACACACACACACACACACACACACACACACACACACACACACACACACTTCCTCTCAGTGTGTGCTCACTCTCTCAGCTCAGTCGCAATATAATCACATACGTTTTATTCCATCAATGAAGCTGCAGTTAAAGGTGCTCTAAACAATGTCACGCGTGTTTTACGCTACAACAATTGTTGTCACATACAGCAAACATCTCCTCCAAACATCCGCAAGCTGCCTGTCCCCAGAACACACTGTAAAAACCGTGGTCTCTTTAGACAGCCCAGGGTCTACAAACGGCAACAAAAACAAACTGTGCCCACCTGCACCACCAAACATAACAAACAGTGTTCCAGCCAATAACCGACAAGAAGGATTTGGGGGTGGGGGTTGTGGGGGGTTAGAGCGCGGAAGCACAGAAGAGAGGGGGATGGGATGAGGAGGAGGAGGAGAGAGAGGCAAGCTAGTCTCGTTTGGTTTGAAAATACTAACATCAACAAGAAGTAACGTCACCCAACATTGCTTAGAGCACCTATAACTTGCATTTGATGCCTTTTAATGATCAATATATGACTGTTATGTTGCGTATTACAATTCCTTTCTTCCTCATTCTTTGTATATCTAACTCGAGCATAAGCAGAATACTACATCGGATATGTGTAAGTTGTGGTTAAATTCAATTCCAAAAGATAAAAATTAATCGTTAAGAGGAAACACAGTTGATGCTGATGGTGTAAACAGAGCTCTGTGATCGTATAGTTCAGTATCACTTTAGGATTGAAAGAGTTCACACAACTGAGCATGCTCTCTGTCCTACTGAGGTAAAATAATCTCTGTTCTACAGGGCACGTCCATCTAACAGACTTCAACATCGCAGCCATTGTTAAAGAAGACCTAAAAGCAACGTCCATTGCTGGGACCAAGCCGTACATGGGTAAGAAAACACATTCATCAACAATGTTTCACAAGGGGAAACTAGGGACATCAAACACAAGTTAAAGGTGGCAGATTCTATGGAAATAATG
Source organism: Percina caprodes (assembly GCA_013375575.1). Classification (NCBI taxonomy): domain Eukaryota; kingdom Metazoa; phylum Chordata; class Actinopteri; order Perciformes; family Percidae; genus Percina; species Percina caprodes. The sequence continues at coordinate 302,049 of JABXJD010000505.1, read as the reverse complement.
GAATGTTATTTGTTATTAAAAAAAAGAAAGAATGAATGATGATTGAGGGACATGCAGAAAAGAACAAAAACAAGAAACAATCTTTTCTTGATCAATAAATGTTATTACTTCCTTGTGAGGTACATAGTGAAGAATAGGGAGCTCAATTCATAATTTTAATTATTAATTAATTAAAATTAAGGAAGCATGTTAAGTTAAAATAGTTAGCATAAATGTGGAGATGTTCCCCCTATTTTTGTGTTTTTCTTGTGTCTGAATAAAAGAAAACATTCTTCTTTGGTCGATTTTGTTGCATGAATCCAAAGCCTGAGAGTAGTGTTAACATTTGAAAGAAAGTTATATTGCCTTTAGAAACCAGCGTGTATCGCCATCCTCAGGACTCTACAGTAGTGATTCGGCCAGTGTGAATTCAGCTCCTGAGAGATCAGATAGGAGCTTAACAGGATTTCTGGGGAACATGAATGACGAGACAGCGCGTTTGTGTGTGCGTGCGCCTGGGTTTATCCTTAACAAAGTGTGTGCTCATAATGGAGACTGATCTTGTAACCATGTGTGATTTCAAGCGAATACTCTGTGGTGTAATAGATAATTCATGGGTACACTGGAAAGAAGAAAACCTTGTCTATTTCACAGGCTTCAGTAGACAAACTATACTTTCACCTCTTCAGCAAGAGAGCAAAGAAAACTTGCCGTGACAGCCTGTGTGTGTGTGTGCGTGTGTGTGCGCTTGCGTGTGTGTGTGTTCATGTTTCCAAGTGTACAGTATGTTTCTCACAGTCCAGATTTTGACAGTGTAATTCAGATAAAGAACAAAGAAGTGATGAGTGATGGAAATTCATCTTGACCATTTTAAACAAGATTACAGCTGAACAACCTTTTCCCTAGAATAGATTATTCACTAAAATAAAAAACTTGACTAAACAATGTAAGGGTGTTGAAAGCTCATCCCCCACCCAGAAAGTAGGGCTGGGACGGACGGTCACGTGACGCCTACCGCAGTTCTGAGCTTGTCACCGTCATCACCGCAAAAAAACATTGGCCTGCATGTGTGCACGTTGTGTTAAATGACATGGATTCATTGATTCTAATGACATGGATTGTTTCTGATGACATTATGTCTTACGTGGATTCAAGGTTTTCTAAGCAAAACTTGGAGCAAATCCGACCTTTTGTGAGGTAGGGAGCACAATGTTCCATGACACATAATAACGTTCCATTCATGTTGACTATTGGGGCTCTGACGTCACTCACATAAGGCTCCCTGCCATTCTCGCTCTAACTTACGCTACTCTCCTAAGGGGGTTAAGAAAAAGCCATACCGTCCCAGCCCTACCAGAAAGCATGTTTATTCAATTATTGTTTACAAAAATAGTGCACAGCAGCTTAAAATACAAAGAAAAAACTGCAACAAAGAACTATAATTAAGGTTTAAAGACAGTACAAGTACAGTGTGATGCCATATTGGCGCCAAATGAGATCCCAATAATTAATGCTTGCTTGTGGCAAAAAAAGAGTGGAATTTATGCTCTTCATGCCAGATGTTTTCTGTTCTATAACCAGTGTCATAACACTCGGTCTTCTGGCAGTTTCTGGCAGTTCAGAACAAACAACAAGATCGTATGTGTGTAAGCAATCTTTACTGTACAGCATGTACTATTCTGATTCACAAATCCTTTTCAGATATGCAACTTGTTGCGTAAATATGACTGCGGTTTTACATGTCGGTCTCATGTCTAAATAAGCATCCAAATAACTTTTTACATAAAAGTTGCAATGGCAGTCCGACTGGCTCATACCTGGTAACATTTCTGTAACACTTCCAGCATCCACAGTACTGTCTCGCTATTATTTCAGTTTTTATCCATGCCATTTACTTTGATTAAGTGTGAAAATTCATAAGGGGATTACCTGTGAGAAGAGGGAACAAGTGTCCCGTGCAGTGATGATGGTCATTAATTAAGGCTTTAAGTGCAAATTAAGTTCTATTTAAGATCCATCACAATTCAGCTCTTTCTGCAACAGTCTATGTCTCCATAAAGTCGTTATGGAACATGCACAACCTATGTCTGAATTACATTAAAAAGACATGACTTTAAGGTAGATGAAGCAAGTTATGTTATGCATTCCATGTCTGAAGTTAAAAAAAACTGTCCCTGACTAAAATATCTCCCAAAAGATATCAAAATACACAAACACACAATCAATTTCTAACCTAGGAAAGCTCCTGGGTCATCACACACACCATACTTTCGTTTGCCACCATACTTAATTTTAATTTTCTGTCTATCAGCTCCTGAGCTGTTCCAAACCTTTGAGGGGATCCACCCTGGCTACTCCTTCTCGGTCGACTGGTGGTCGCTGGGCATCACAGCCTATGAGCTATTAAGAGGACAGGTAAGTTAAACACACACACAGTACCATCACCATGTCAACTCCACATGTCAACTCACTTCAGCGCAGGCCTGGCACAATTATTGTCCTGTAGTACATAATACATTTGACACATACAAGAGTGTGCTAGAAGAGTCCTGGCAGTAGGAAAGCAGAAATACAGTGAGTCCTCAGACTTCACAAAACAAAAAGTGTGGGAGGGGAGGGGAGGGGAGTCACGGTGTGTCACGGTGTGAGGTGAATCACAGCACGATAATTTAATTTGAGTTATTTCAAGAGCCATATAATTGGAACTGATTTTTTAATATTTCATTTTATGCTGGTCCCATCTGACAAAGTTTAGTTCTGTTGGTATGGTGATCAAGGAAATCAATGCATAAGATAATGCTTTCACTCAATGTCTTCGCTGTATCAGGCCGAGCAGACAGCAGTTTGTTCATTGTGGACTCGGCTCAGATTGCAGCTGCAGATTTTTCTCTCATATTTCAGGGTGATGATTACACAAACTACAGTAACCTCTATCCACACTGACAGGGAGTCACCTGAAACTGATCTGGACCTGTCATTAGGTGTTCCTGAAATCAACTCCTCCATTTAGACATCTCAGTGCTCTCCCTTTTATTGTTCTCCATTAAACTACTGACAGTTTTCTTACCAAATAACTTTCCATTAGCAATGTTCTGTCCTCTTTCTGACCTCCAAGCTACATTTTACCTGCTCCAATTACCTTAGGTCTTCTCTCTAAACTCAAAGCTGTGTCCTGTGATTTGAACCGTCACATATTCAGAAGAGAATTGCTGAGCACACACTTACACCCCAGAAATTACTAAGTGACTTAGACGTTTTGAAAGTCTGTATAATCTATAGAACGAGAAAACCTCTCCAAAAACTTTTTTCACCCCTCTCTCTGCACACATTCTTCCAGAGAATTCATTCTCACTTCATCCCTCTGTCTCCAAGGGACTTTCTTTGACACCTTTCTCTGACTGCCACATTATAAAGCACAACACCTCTAAAGCACAAATCAGTCTCAGGGCGTCTAAAACCGGCCTGTTGTATGTGCAGAATTATTTAGGTGATGAAAATGGAGAGCTAGTTCACTTTAGTCCAGCTCCAGGCCCCTTTCGATTCCTTCTCAGCCTTGACTTCATCTTATCTCTCTCCAACCACATCTTACTTAATTCATGCTCCGCTCAGACCATGTCACTCCTCTCTCACTAACCGGGCTCCCCTGCTGGGCCGGACCACCGGTTGATCAAAGGAACTCAGCATCTCTTCCAAACAGAAAATCAATCACTGTCTCTTAGTTTTTTTCATCTCCAGCCTAGTTTTTGCTTTTGAAATTAGACAACACTTAATCAACCCCAGAGAGGTAACACAGAGTCCCTGATATCTGAGAATCATGACCGGAAATGATGGAGGAGAGTGCACACATAACAAGTCCAATAAATTTAGATTAAATGCAGCTTTATTCAATTATTGAACAAGGAAGATAACTGTGGGTACAATCACACACACAAGCGTGTACCCAAAGTGTCTCTCTTAACATCAGAATAACCGAATAACTCCTCTTGTATACTTTTCTTCTTGTCCTCACACATGTCAGTTGATCTATCCTACATGTTTAAATATTTCAATGCATATATTGTAATAAATGAGCCAATCCTTACCTTTTGACATCTGAACATCTGATCCTAAAAGAATATATTACAGGTTATCTGGCACCTTATGTGTGACTTGTATGGGGGAACATCTGCAAAATTAGAATATAACTGATATCATGAATCTAAAACAGCCTGTAATTTAAACAAAAATAATACTGAATAGGGCTGTAACGATTCACCAAACTTTGGTTTGATTCGGTTCATGATTTTTGACCCACGATTTGTTACAAACCTTGATTTCTTTATTTTTTTTTTTGGGGGAATCGTAACACAACATTTTTTCTGTCACATGGCATTATTTGTCATTGATTACATCCCAGTTTGTAACACAGTAATACAACAGATACCTATTTTATTGATATTGATTGATTTGAATGTTGATCAGTCCAACACCAAAGATTCTATTGTACCTTAATATAATGTTTTCAAAATCGTTTCAGTGGTTCATTGACTCGTTGGACTCAGACATAACAATATTGGTAACAATTCCGCTCCCAACCTGTAGGGGGAACAAAGAGGAAAAGTGCTTTGGTGCCTACTGTAAAGCTGCTGGTTAACAAGTTGCTAATGCTAATGCTAATGTAATTCTTGGTGGTTAACGTAAGATTGTGACACCGTTCAACACGCTCAATTATTTTTAGTATGACTGTTTTGACCACAATCAACAACTCTGGGCTAACCCACGAATTCATCAGTAACATTAACTGTATAGATAGATGACTAATCTGATGGTAATTTAGCTATCTAACACACCTCTGTCTTCTGCCTCAGTCTCCCGGCGCTGCGAGGCTTCAGTCGGGATGAGAGCTGACAACATCCCGGTCCACGGACACATCCATTCCACAGTCAGCCCCCAGCCAGCTAGCAACCATTCACTATCATTACTGCCCCGGGGACACATCCACAGTCAACCCCCAGCTAGCAACATCTCGGTCAGCACTTAACTCTAAGCTAAGGGCGCTAACGGCAGTTTACTGAACCGTCGGGAAACAGACCCAGGTACCCGAGTCAAACAGCGGCCACTCGTAACGTTACACCTCCGTTGGCGCTACCGGTGCCCCCTCTTTCACTTTTAGCCATCTGTACAGTTAGCTAAATTTAACAGACTAAACAGGAAAAAGGCACCAAAAGGACTACTAATAAGTTAAAGATGTGGTAGCATTGGATCTGTACGAGCAGGATAACTCTGGGAGTTGGAAGAGGTATGTCACGATTCTGCCTTCTCCCACCGCGACACAGGTTCGTGGAGCTGAGTGTCGCAATTTCGGTTTTATTTTCCATTTCGTTACAGCCCTAAAATTGAAGCAACAAGCTGGTCTGCATATTGCTTCTATTTCAGATTTATTTGGAATTTTTTAAGATGAACTATCTTACAAAGCCAAAACGCCATAAAAAAAGGGGGTAAAAAAAGGGAATATTTGCCCATTTCTGCATTTGCTCTTTTACAAACAATGTGGAAGACACAGGCAAAGGCGGAAGGATCGTCCAACCAGCCTGATCTAGCTGTGTCTTGTTACCTTGTCATCATCCAACTCGAGTGAAAGGAGTTTCTCTGTCCCAGACGAAGACCAGAAGGCGGACACAGACTAGTGTGAAGAACTCTCAACAGGCTTTTCTTTGTTTTCTGACCTACAGAAAGCCACGTCACACTGAAAGGCAGAGAGTTGCAGTTGTGTTTTGAGAATAGTCCCCTTATTCTCTATTTCCTCCTATAATCTCTTCTCATCAGTGCAGAAAATGGGTTCACAGAAGGTGAGAACAAGGAGGAGAGGAAGAGTGTAGAGAGAGCCAAGTGCAGAACAAACTTTGAGACATACTTTATCAAAGAAAGTCCTCCAGGCAGTGCATGACTATGAATACAAGTTGTCTGTAACAGATTGTCTCCTCTCCTCTTTCAGAGACCATATGTAATGAGATCCAGTACACCGACTAATGAGATCCTTCAGACCTTCCACAAGGTCCATCCCAGCTACCCAGCAGCCTGGTCTCTGGAGATGAAGTCGCTACTCAGAAAGGTAAATGAGTGGCACATATGCATAATGCATAGTACACTACGTAGCAGAGGTGTACAGGGTACGCATTTATCACACCAGTATACATGATACTGCCCTCCCTCACCACTATTCATTTACAAAACAAACCAAAAGACTGGAAACACGTCACCTTTTAATGCCGTTGTTAATATGTTTTTCCCATGTGAACTGACAATGGCAGATGCTGACTGATTCTTATATGCCACTATTCCATAATAAACATGGCATGTTTGGTGTACAATAGTCTAAATTCATTCCACTCCTGGGATTGCTCCGTTGCCGCAGGATTTCAACCCGGGAAAATGTCCTTTACCTTCCGCTTTCTTTGTGTTGGAATTTTAAACTCCGGTGGATTTATGAGGACTATGGTTAACTGCTCCACATGATCTCTGCAGGGTGAATCGAGACAGCTAGCTAGACTATCTGTCCAATCTTAGTTTTCTGTTGCACGACTAAAACAACTTTTGAACGTACACATATTCCACCAAAACAAGTTTTTAAAAGAAGAAATGCCAATAAACCAGAGCATGTTTTTCTCCTATCCTAGCCAGACCCTCCTCTGCAGCACTGGCCGGAAGGTCTGGCAAAGCAAGACTAGGTGTACAGTGATATGATGTGCATTCCGTCTGAGAATAAGGAGCTGCAGTACTGTAACTATCCCCAGTGAACTTGTAGTGAATGCCAAACCTCCCTCGAATGGGTGGGTGGGAGTGTCACATGCTACAACAAATGGTTCTTTAAATTAGACCACCACACCTCTAGAATCCACTGTGGTCATTTATTTAAACCTGCACTTGCCAACTTTTTACATTGATGAAGCCTGTGGACAAAACTCCAATACTCCAAAGTAAAAGGACCAGTAAACTGTAAACATGACCAATTTGACTGGTGTGATCGTGTAATAAAGACTTAACAGACAAGAAGGGCAGACATCTGATGTTGATAAGTGAAGCTTGTGGTCTGTGGCCACCCAGACCACTACCTTGGTCTGAATTCTTTATTTCTTGTAGAAGACTATTATCCATACCTGACACCTAATTTGGGCACACAAGGAGCATATACAGAATCTTAATTAGGGCGTCACTTTCATTGTTGCAACCCTACTTTGTATACTTGCGGTTTATTTGCACATGCAAGTCTTGCAGCGTGGCTTTAGAATTCTAATCATCAATCAATATACAAAAACAGGAATTGCTGGTGAAGAACGGTGACTCACAGTGTTGAAGTGCCTAGTACTTAGGTAATAAATCTAAGGTACAGTACAAAGTTAACACAAGCTTACAAACAGTGCAAACACACAGGATAGCACATACCTTGGCAAAAGAAAAAAATAAGACTTAGATTTATGTCAATCCCTAATTACAAATGGGTAATTACAACACATTTAATTTAATTAGCATGTTCCTTGATTTTAACAGTCTATCCATAATTTGCTGTCAAAAGTATTTTTCTTCTTGTTGCAATTAAACCACTTGCGAAGCTAACAGATACATTGATGCTGTAGCATTTGGGTTTTGTCTTGGCAGCAATCCACTGCAGTTAAACTGTTGCATTGCTGCGTGCTCAGACTCCTTGTACTTCATTGGCATTCCAGTCGCATGTGTAAATGTGTGTGTATGTGGGAGTGAAAGAGAGAGTGTGCATGTATGTGTGTAGGAGAGAGAGAGAGAGAGAGAGAAAGAGAGAGAGATATGTAAAGAAAGTAATGTAAGGGGGAATTCAATGCTGAATATATTGTTTTCCTTTATCCTTAACAACCCTTTGAATCTTCCTCATTACAATTTGCTTCATATGTAGCCTATCTCATTTTCTTTTCCGCTCTTGCGGTCCACTTCCTCTCTATCATTTTCTCTTGGTCTTTCCAATTGTCTTTTCCTCAATATCTTCCACCCCCTAAACCCTTTCTCCCTGTATCCTCATTCACAGACACACATCAACATTAAGGGCAAACATGTGCTCCTGTCTCAGTGGGACTAAGCCTCCGACTTTTCAGCCATGTCTCCCCATGGACAATTGTTCTTACTTTAATCCTTTTGTCTCCCTTAGTTGTTGTGCATAGATGTCAAGCAGCGCATCTCCTGTCTAGCTGAGCTACAGGATCTGGACTACATGTCAGATGTCAACGTGGACGCTGTGCTCAGCAAACAGATCCCTCCAGGCTTTATTCCTAATGTGAGTATCATAAAAAAAAAAACTGAGCACTGCCTCGGTATGCTAAACGACAACATGCTCACATCTAAATAGAATAGAGTGTTTTTCTGACATGGGCAAGAAGCAGCCAGAACTACCCACCTGATCTTTTCTAGACGAGTTGTAGACAGCACCCCCTGCTGGGCTGAGCTGGATCTCCCACTGAGTGTTTAGACACCCAGACGCAGAGACAAAGACGACGCAGCACAAGTGTATACATGCCTCAGAGCTCTGCATGTCTACAGCTTTACAGGTGGTCTCCGGATCATTATGACAACTTAGGTGAAGATAGTGCCTGCATGTTGTACTGTCAGTAGGCAAGAAGTGTAGCTGCTTGGTTGGTAAACTAATATACTGTGCTTTCTCTGCCAGGTTTTAACAATGGCTGCACTGATTTACTGTGTCCAGTTCCAAAGCTGGTAACTGTGCAGGGTCTGACGATGTGACACAAGATCTAAATGTGAGCCTACAACAGTCAAGCGTACATTTCATTTGACTCGGTCTCATAAACCTGCCATTAGGCAAGGCCAGGCAGCTTTATTTGTATAGCACATTTAAGCAACAGGGCAATTCAAAGTGCTTTACACAAAATCAGTTAAAAACAATAAAAACAGTTAAAAGAAAATAAAACCCATAAAAAAACAGAAGAAACATTTCAAAAATAAAAACAGATAAAACACAGGAATAAAAGTTACAGTGCAGTATAAAAGAATAAACAGTAAAGAAATGAGCATCATTTAAAGGAAGGCAACATCAAAAAGAAAAGTCTTCAGCATTGATTTAACCCTCATGTTGTCCTCGGGTCAAATTTGACCATTTTTCAGCTTTTTTCCTCACAAAAAAATGAGCCTTCCAAATAAGCTGAAAATGTCAACGTTAGAAATATCAAATAACTTTGGATTAAAACATCAAAAAAAGCTCCCACAACACTGAAAAAGTGACAAAAATGTCAGAAAAAGCCATAACTTTTTTTCATGGTTCATTGGAAGACAACACAAGGGTTAAAAGAACTGAGAGTAGCAGCGGACCTGCAGGTTTCTGGGAGTTTGTTCCAGATATGAGGAGCATAGAAACTGAAAGCTGCTTCCCCCTGTTTAGTTCTGACTCTAGGAACAGACAGTAGACCTGTCCCAGATGACCTGAGAGGTCTGGGGGGGTCATAGTGTACTAGCAGATCAGAAATGTATTTTGGCCCTAAACCGTTTAGTGATTTATAAACTAGCAAAAGGACTTTGAAATCAATTCTTTGGGGCACAGGAAGCCAGTGTAAGGACTTCAGAACTGGAGTGATGTGATCCAGTCTCTTGGTCTTAGTGAGGACCCGAGCAGCAGCGTTCTGAATCAGCTGCAGCTGTCTGATTGATTTTTGTCCTGTAAAGACACCGTTACAGTAGTCAAGTCTACTGAAGATGAAAGCATGGACTAGTTTTTCCAAATCCTGTTGACACATAAGTCCTTTAACCCTTGATATATTCTTAAGGTGATAATAGGCTGACTTTGTAATTGTCTTAATGTGGCTGTTAAAGTTCAGGTCAGAGTCCATGACTACACCAAGATTTCTGGCTTTGTCTGTTGTTTTTAACATTGTTGTTTGAAGCTGAGCGCAGACTTTTAATCGTTCCTCTTTTGCTCCAAAAACAACCACCTCAGTTTTTCCCTCATTTAATTTCAGAAAGTTCTGGCACATCCAGCCGTTAATTTGTTCAATACACTTAGTCAGTTTTTGTATTGGACTATAGTCCCCTGGCGATAAGGTTATGTAAATTTGTGTGTCGTCCGCATAACTATGGTAACTTATTTTGTTGTTTTCCATAATCTGAGCCAGTGGAAGCATGTAGATGTTAAACAGAAGAGGCCCCAGAATGGAGCCTTGGGGAACTCCGCACGTCATATTTGTACGTTCAGATGTATAATTACCTATTGACACAAAGTAATCCCTATTCTGTAAGTAGGATTCAAACCAGTTTAGTACTGAGCCAGAAAGGCCAACCCAGTTTTCCAATCGGTCTAGTAATACAGGTAAAAGCCAGTAAATTAGAATATTTTGAAAAACTTGATTTATTTCAGTAATTGCATTCAAAAGGTGTAACTTGTACATTATATTTATTCATTGCACACAGACTGATGCATTCAAATGTTTATTTCATTTAATTTTGATGATTTGAAGTGGCAACAAATGAAAATCCAAAATTCCGTGTGTCACAAAATTAGAATATTGTGTAAAGGTTAAATTTTGAAGACACCTGGTGCCACAAAGTAATCAGCTGATTAACTCAAAACACCTGCAAAGGGCTTTAAATGGTCTCTCAGTCCAGTTCTGAAGCCTACACAAACATGGGGAAGACTTCAGATTTGACAGCTGTCCAAAAGGCGACCATCGACACATTGCACAAGGAGGGAAAGACACAAAAGGTTATTGCTGAAGAGGCTGGCTGTTCTCAGAGCTCTGTGTCCAAACACATTAATAGAGAGGCAAAGGGAAGGAAAAACTGTGGTCAGAAAAAGTGTACAAGCGATAGGGATCACCGCGCCTAGTCAAGATTGTGAAAAAGGGTGTGGACAGCTGCTGGAGTCAGTGCTTCAAGATCCACCACCAAGAGACGCTTGAAAGACATGGGTTTCAACTGCCGCATACCTCGTGTCAAGCCACTGTTGACCAAGAAACAGCGCGAAAAGCGTCTCACCTGGGCTAAGGAAAAAGAGCTGGACTGCTGCTGAGTGGTCCAAAGTCATGTTTTCTGACGAAAGCAAATTTTGCATTTCCTTTGGAAATCGAGGTCCCAGAGTCTGGAGGAAGACAGGAGAGGCACAGGATCCACGTTGCCTGAAGTCTAGTGTAAAGTTTCCACCATCAGTGATGGTTTGGGGTGCCATGTCATCTGCTGGTGTCGGTCCACTCTGTTTCCTGAGATCCAGGGTCAACGCAGCCGTCTACCAGCAAGTTTTAGAGCACTTCATGCTTCCTGCTGCTGACCTGCTCTATGGAGATGGAGATTTCAGGTTCCAACAGGACTTGGCGCCTGCACACAGCGCAAAATCTACCCGTGCCTGGTTTACGGACCATGGTATTTCTGTTCTAAATTGGCCAGCCAACTCCCTGACCTTAGCCCCATAGAAAATCTGTGGGGTATTGTGAAAAGGAAGATGCAGAATGCCAGACCCAAAAACGCAGAAGAGTTGAAGGCCACTATCAGAGCAACCTGGGCTCTCATAACACCTGAGCAGTGCCAGAAACTCATCAACTCCATGCCACGCCGCATTAATGCAGTAATTGAGGCAAAAGGAGCTCCAACCAAGTATTGAGTATTGTACATGCTCATATTTTTCATTTTCATACTTTTCAGTTGGCCAACATTTCTAAAAACTCCCTTTTTTGTATTAGCCTTAAGTAATATTCTAATTTTGTGACACACGGAATTTTGGATTTTCATTTGTTGCCACTTCAAATCATCAAAATTAAATGAAATAAACATTTGAATGCATCAGTCTGTGTGCAATGAATAAATATAATGTACAAGTTACACCTTTTGAATGCAATTACTGAAATAAATCAAGTTTTTCAAAATATTCTAATTTACTGGCTTTTACCTGTATGTCGTGGTCAACCGTGTCAAATGCAGCACTGAGATCAAGTAATACTAAGACTGAAATTTTGCCATTATCTGTGTTAAGGTGGATGTCATTAAAGACCTTAACGAGAGCCGTCTCAGTGCTGTGGTGTGGTCGGAAACCCGACTGAAAGGTATCAAAACTGTTGTTTAGTGACAAGAAATGGTTGAGTTGTTGAAAAACTGCTTTTTCAATGATTTTACTTAAAAACGGAAGGTTTGATATTGGCCTATAGTTGCTCATTAGTGACGTGTCTAGATTGTTCTTTTTTAAGAGTGGCTTGATTACTGCAGTTTTCAGGGCCTGTGGAAAGATTCCTGAAAGAAGAGACATGTTCACAATCTGTAGAAGATCAGAAGCCAAACAATTCGAGACATTTTTGAAAACACCCGTTGGTAGAATATCAAGGCAACAGGAGGAGGTTTTCAGATGTTGTATAATGTCCTCCAGGTTTTTATGGTTGATCGTATGAAATTCTGTCATATTGGAGCTAGTTTTGCTTGAACACTGTGACAACACATATCCTGTACTTGATATGGAGGCACTGACTGTTTGTCTAATCTTTTGAATTTTGTCTTTGAAGAAGGAGGCAAAGTCATTGCAGGCCTTGGTAGATAAAAGTTCAGATGCTACTGGTACTGGAGGGTTTGTTAACCTATCGACAGTAGCAAACAAAGCACGTGAATTATTATTGTTTCTAGAGATAATATCAAAGAAGGACCGCCTTGCATTCCTCAGTTCCAAATTATAAATGCGAAGTCTCTCTTTATAGGTGTTATAATGGACCAGGAGATTTGTTTTTCGCCACCTTCGTTCAGCTTTCCGACACTCTCTTTTTTCTGCTCTCACCAGTGGGACATTTCTCCATGGAGACTTTTTCTTACCAGAGACAACTTTGACCTTAGTGGGAGCAATGGCATCAATAACATTTGTAATTTTACAGTTGAAATGATCTACAAGCTCAGTGACTGAGAGCCCTGAGAGAGCCGGTGTAGAGGAGTAAACCTGAGTAAATGTTTCACTGGTGTTTTCAGTGATATACCGTTTTCTGATTATCTTTGTTTGGACACTTTTGGGCACAGAGATAGAGCCGTTAAAGAAAACACAGGAATGATCAGACAGAGCAACATCAGTCACCACAACCTTGGAAATGTTCAGACCCTTGGAGACAATCAAGTCCAGTGTGTGCCCCTTATTGTGCGTGGGCTCTGTCACATGCTGAGTCAGTCCATAGTTCTCAAAAACACAACACAGTTCTTTGGTCCCCCTGTCCTGGGGGTTTTGTCAACAACGCAATGATTACACAATCAAAGTTAATGCAGATTATAGACAGCAGTTCAGTGAAGTCATCAATAAAGGTTGCACAATATTTAGGTGGCCTGGAGATGTTTAGAAATATAGCTTGAGGGGACGACCTTAAGTGAAGAGCAACATATTCAAAAGAAGCAAAATTTCCATAGCATATTTGCGTACAATGGAATGAGTCGTTAAACAAAATGGCGACTCCACCTTTCTTATTCACTCTATTCTCACTCATAAAACTGAAGTTAGGGGGAGCTGACTCGATGAGAACAGCAGCGCTGTTATTATGGTCTAACCAGGTCTCAGTTAAAAACATAAAATCTAGATTGTGATTAATAATAAAATCATTAATTAAAAATGATTTTCCTGCCAAAGACCTGACGTTTAGTAAAGCTAGTGTTAGTGTGTTCTCATTTTTTGGGACAAGCTGTAGCTGACAAGGAATGGATGCTAAATTTGCTAAGTTTGCAGTTAAGTGCTTATTTGTCATCCTTTTTCTATTGCCTATCACAACATAAATTGAGGAATAATTGAAAACACAGGGCCCGGGCTTGTCTATGAAAAAGTCATGAGTGTCACTAGTCTTGGAGCCTAGGCCCGAAAAAAATTTAAAAAAATTAGAAAAAAAAAGACCAATAGCTGTTACTGGAGTATTGTAATCATACTGCATCTAAAATCCCTTTGAAAATACTATAACCACTGAGCTAACCTGTTTTTATATTTGTAATGGCACAGATATAGCTACAATAGTGACAGCTATAATTAAACTGAAGGTTGTATTTATAATCTGCTTATTATTTATGACTAATCTGATTAATTAAACTCAGATAACAGTGAAAAGTGCCAATCATCATTTACTTAAGCCAAACCGCTGTAATCATACAAAAACTACTCTGTATTGTTTTAGTTAAGCAGCAAGGTGACGATGACTGCAGGGCCTTAGTGCCAGGTTGAATACATGCAGAATAATGACTGCTGCAAGTGAATGGATGACTAAATTACTTTATCTAATTCTAAGTCTGTTGCAACTGTGGAGCAGCGGGAATTCCAAGGGGGCAGGCTGGGACACCAGAGGAAAAACACAGAGGATCGATGGGGAATTGATAGTGTCTATCTAATTATAGACCTATCCTCTGTCTTTAATCCCTTACAGACTATTAATGTCTGAAAAGGAAGGGAGAATTTAGCCCTTGTTTTGTATCCTAACTTCCCAGCATTCAGTCTGTTGCTTTGTCTTTATTGGCTTGCTGCTGTTTGAGCCTTGATCTTATCTTTAGAAGTGTGCATTGCATTATTATTTATTGCATCACAGTGTTTCCCACAGATGAGAATGCAATTTGTGGCGCGCAGGATTTTCGGGAAAATCTCTAAGTCGCTAAATTGGCCACACTGTTTTCATGGAGACAGACGCTGTGTGCACGGAGGGGAGGGGCTGTGTGTGTGTGTACAGAGAGACGGAGGAGAGCAGGGAAACGAATGCATGTTTTAAATATTTTTTTAAAAATAATAACAAAACCCAAAGTGTGGCAACCCACCACAAATTACTCTGTGTGGGAAACACTGTATCACATCCACATGGTACAATATTATATTGCATTTGATGTGTATTGTAACACATTGAATTTAACCTCATTTTTGGATCATTTGTTTCCCCCCCCTTTATGTTTTGATCTTAAAGTTTCTACTATTGGCAAAGACTCATTCTTAAGCATGCCACAACTGTAAGACAACAGGAAGCGATACACAGTTCATAAAGCACTGAAATTTGCTGTTGTCAAAGGCAAACGTTCTGTGGAGCACAATGATATTCAATGTTTGTATTCTTTGAAGCAACGGCAAAGTTGGTTTGAAAGAAATATATGATCCAAGAGAAAAGTGACAGCTTAGACCATAGAGCCCCCAGTTTGTCATCTACACTATACCCTGAGTGAGTTTGAGCTTTGCCAACCACAAGCGCCTCCTTTCCTCTCATAACTTCTGGCATTCTTCTCCCTGGTTTTTAATAACTTTTGGAAGTTGATAATATTCCGAATGTTGTTCTCGGTCTGACCTATTGGTACAACCTAAAACACGGCAATAATTAACTATTTTCCTTGTCGATGTTGTCGAAGAGTTTAAATATTAATATGACTCAATATTTGAACTCATGTATCTGTTGTTGGTTTGTTTGTGTGCCTGCTGCATGTGTCTCTATAGAGGCGGAGACTAAACTGTGATCCGACATTTGAGCTGGAGGAAATGATCCTGGAGTCCAAACCCCTTCACAAGAAGAAGAAAAGGCTTGCTAGAAAAACCAAGGACCAGGGACCTGATGGCTCCCCACAGGTAAGGCGTTCATCTAGAAACACTAAATATAGTAATGCAGCTGAAAAAAAGTTTGTTCCAAAATGAGACATCTACCACTTGAAAGCATTAGCAAAGAAATACTGTTCAAGAGACAAAACTTTGTATAGCCCATGTCAAGGTAATTAAATATAAAATGAAACTGAATTTTAGGTTGATTCATCCTATCCTCCTTGGATCACACATACCTCTGAAAGGTGTCTCTGCCGCTCAGTGCTCATCATTATTCATTAAAGAAAGCTGACCGCTGGTTTCATTTGGCCCAGTTACAGCAGGTGATAAGTTGCTCCTTAGTTTGTCTTTTAAATATGTCTGGAGTGCTATTAAGAATGTTGACGACCCATTTTAGAGCTTTGTCCTCCCTCACCTTCATCAGAATAAATGGGCCGCCTGCCTGATGCGTGTATGGGGAAGGCAAGGAATGCAATCACCTCGCTCTAGTCTTTTACTCCATCCACATAAATCAGCGACTGTCCTCTGGGTGTTTATACAAAACAGAGAGGAAATCACTGAAAGGTTAATTTGATCAACCGGTCAAGTGAAACGTGGGAGGAACGCGCTCTCTCTCACACACACACACACACACACACACACACACACACACACACACACACACACACACACACACACACACACACACACACACACACACACACACACACACACACACACACACACACACACACACACACACACACACACACACACACACACACACACACACACACAGGGATAGTGAATGCGGTTAGGCAGCAGTTTTGGCATTGTTTGGTCTAGTGCAGCAGTGGGACCTGATCAGTGCTGTAATTTTGTTTCAAGGATAACTGCAGCTTAAAAGACCTCAAGTCATTTGTGTTTACATCCATCTAAGTCCGAATAGAACCTACAGCACAGTGTTGAAAAGCTTGGAGGATATCCTAAAAAGGTTGTGTGTGGCAAGAAATGTCAGGTCGACATGTTATTATGCAAGGGCTTCTTCTGGGGCTAAATCCAAAACCGGTATTCTAAAAAGAAATACTTTAGTAGGCAGATTTGGTGGTTTATATATTCTGATGTTTTTCATAACCATCTGGGGCTTTGGTCTGCTAATCATAGACCATGTTTTCTTTTACATTTTTGTGTAATGGATTTGGATAATAAATGACTCTCATATATATATATATATATATATATATATATATATATAGCATGTGTTAAAGCTGCTAAAGCTGAATTAATGAATGAAGAAAATCCTGCCACAATTTATTTTAACCAACATTTGGGTTCCAAATGGGCCATAACACATTATTCTCCACCATTACTGTGCAGAAAGAACCTAGTTCTGAACTGTGTGCACTATTCTAGGGTAATGGAGCTTAAAGGTGAAGTTTGTAACTGGAAGATTGCCAGTTGGAGTCCATTTTGTTAATTGCATTGAACTACGTAGTAATGTAAAGTGTGATGTTAAAAACAAAAAAAGCGATATTCAAATGATATTCCCCTCAAAATATTTCACATTAGCTTTCCTCAAAAAAAAAGAGTTAGCATGTGCTTGTTAATATCAATTTAGAGGACATAAATGTAAATCATATCACAATATGATTCCACTGAAAGAGGATAAACTATCATATTTAATTATTGCCCAGGCCTATTGACTGATATATAATTTTGTAAGAGATACACTAAAAAGGTAGAATTACTTTTGTTGCATTGAACACCAGCCAGTTTCTCTGCCACAAGAGAGATTTTAGTAATGCACCTTTAAAACAGATTACCAAGTCTGTTTATCAAAAGATATGTATTTACAGTACAGGAGTCAATCGATTGGTACAATGGGGAAGTGCCACACTGAATTCTAGGCTTCTGTCCCATTTTTAATCTTTAGATTTTTTCCATTGAGACAATAAAAGCTCAGAGAGATCCAGCAGTAACTAGAATAACAATAGGTCACGGTTTCATTGTGTGCTTTCACCAGTAATAGTGCAGTAGGGTGTGTTGGGTTATTTCCCACTTCAATAAAACTTACCATCACACACACAGTATATGCATAAACACTCATACAACTTATGTCATTACAAAGTCAGTATGTCTGGACCCTCTTCCACTTTTTGCACATTAGAGCAGTTTATGGGACTCTTTTCTTATAGAAGTGAAGCAATTTGTGTGGTCTAGGCTCTAGAGCACATACTTTGCCAGCTTGCGATGAGAAGGCAGCGCCGGCCCAAAGTGCGCCATGTTTTATGAAAGCTGACAGCTGCTTGTGGAGACTGCCTATGTGTATACATCAGTGATATCTCACTGTGCAGCCAGGCAATATTCATTATCACTTGACCCATTCAGACAAAGACAAAGTCTCCTATTCTAATGAAATAATGATAGTAGCCGTTCACAGGGAAACATTTGTTATGTTTATGGACACAGATGAAGTAACAGTGTATGGTCTGACTAAGGGAATCTAACATTAAGTCAATGAAATGGTTTTGTACTCTTGTGGCTTGCATTTCCTAATTGAATTACCTTATTCATTGTGGTATCATATAGGCAATATCTGACTACACACCTCGACTGAAACCAGGGTTAATAACATTCAGCTGTATTTGCTTGACAGGTATTTTCACATGAAAATGGAGAAAGCATCTCTAAAATAATTTTAAATAATAAATGACTTTGAGTATCATATATTAAAATTACTTATTAAAATGCACTTCTGATTATTGCTGATTGTTTCTGTGATTGTTCATTTCATATCCCACTGTTTTGCTTAGAAATTTGTTGCATTGATATGCTTGCTTAAATCACTTCTAACAACAGTGAATGGCGCCCAGCTAATCTGCTAAATACCACCCCTTTGTTTTTAAGAGGGACCATGAAGTCAAATTATATTCTTATGTGTAAAATGCAATACTGGGACTTGAAATGATTTGTTTAACATATTAATTTCAAGTAGTCATATTTTGCAGCATGTGGTCTGTCCGTCAATCAGGGAGAATATTTGCTTTACTGTGTATAAATATCAGTTTGGGAATTTGTAGGCAGTTTGTATTTGTGCAATGTTTTTTAAATCCATTTACAAGAGACCAAGAGAGGGGTGAATAGTCGACAGATTTCTTTACCACTACCTAAATCTGACTGTATGAAGAGGACTGTGTTTTATAGGTCAATTGTATACTGGAACAATCTTCCAGTTGGGATTCGGGACAACGAGGGGAAAAAAGGATTTTAAAAAAAGACTCAGACTACATTTGTTTTCGATATCATAATATTATCTGGATTGGTTGATGTGAGGTTGTATCATGTGCTATATTATTCTTAATTATATTTAGTTTGTTAGTACCTTTTGCATTGTCAGTTTTGTTTGTGAATTTATATATGATATATTTGTGAGTAATTTTGGTTGTATTTATTGTCTTTTGGATGTATTGTTTGGACCCCAGGAAGACTAGCTGTCGTCTCGGCGTCAGCTAATGGGGATCCTTTGAAATAAACAAATAAACAAACCTGTGAGGCCACTTGGATGGATGCATGTAAGAGAGAGACTAAGAAGGAAAGTGAGAGTGAGTGAGTGAGTGAGTGAGTGAGTGAGTGAGTGAGTGAGTGAGTCTGCATTTGTTTGAAAGAGAGAGGGGATAGTCTGTGCTGTATTTCTGAAGCATAGCAGATCAATATGGAATAAAGTAAGCTAGTTGCCTAATGCCTGCCCCCCCTCATCCATTTTTCTAGCTTCTCTATTTTCCTCCCTGCCTCTACCTTCCTGTAACTGCTATGCTCATAATGTAACATATAGTTAACTCAATTAAATCACTGATAATATAGCCTTTGCATGCATATTCAAGTTTTTACCGGGGATTCTTTAAATTATTGGGATTTTATTAATGCATAAAATATTGTTTAAATAAGACAATCATTTCTTCATGGTACATATTAGCAGTCACATTACAAACAATAGCTTCAGACAAAAATGAGATATAGATAAGGATGTTGGGAAATGTACTTGTAAGGTTCTTGTCCAGCAGAGCACTCCCTGTTGGTTTGTCTCATTAAATGGAAAGTTTAATCTAGCAGATGAAGCAATTAGCTTCTGAACTGCCTTTAAAAAAAATAAAGAGGAAGAGAGAGAGAGTGAAACAAGTGGTGAATTGCCTTGCGTTCTCTCTGCAAAGCCATAAGGCGTCTTTTAGCATTGTGCGTGAATGCCATTTATAGCAAGCTTTCCTTCTATCCTTCCTTCTTTCCTTAAAGAAGCAAGGGAAATGATGAAGTACAGAAATACAGATCAGGAAAGAAGGCCCTTCCTTCCTTCCATCCTTCATTTTCTTCCTTATGTCCATCCTTACTACAAAGAAAAGCCAGTACCTCACAGCAAAAGTACCTCAAAAGTTTAGCTTGCATGAGGGTTTTAATCTCTAGCTCCATTGCAAGCATTTCAGCAGTGCAGCTTGTGTGAAACCTAAAGTCTTTTCCTGGTTATCTGAATCAATTTAAAAAAGAGTGACCAGAGACACCATAGATCTGCTTTGTAAATTATCCGGTGTACAGAGAAAGGTTATACGAAGGTGGTGGTTTTATTGTTAGGTTCTGTCATGCTTTTAGATCCAAGAATATGTCATTGTGACCGCATCAGAGAGACACTACATCATACCTTTCATCACAACTGTCATATCCCTCTCTTGTGTATCACATCTATCACTGATGTTTGACAAATTATATACAGTACTTCTGCTCTGCCTGCCTATTTGTTTCATTGTCCTTTCGTCTGCATCAGCCGCACACAAGCACACCCCGTCTCTGGCTGGATGTTTGGGGGTTCTGAGTCCACGTGAATTTGCTATTTTCCTTGGAGATACTGCTGTAAAAGGGTCCGTTGACCAGAAAGTGTCACTGCACGTAGGGCTGGGCAATATGGAGAAAATCAAATATCACAACATTTTTGACCAAATACCTCGATATCAATACCACAACGATATTGTATTGTTGCTTTCACAAAATATTAACACAATGAGATTTTTGATAAATAATCATCAGTAATGTGGATATAATGACAAAGTTGGGTAAAGGTAAATAATAGAACCGTTACAACAGTTTGGTAAGTTCAGAAAATGACATCACTTTACTGTAATGCACCCTTTAAAACCATATTATGATATAACGATATCTAGTCTCATAGAATATCGAAATACTGCCCAGCTCCAACTGCACGCATGAAATGGTATTAGACAATGCATACTCTACACCACCTGTTCTTTTCGTTCACTTATGTATGTACACAGCTCCCTCTCTGCTCTTTGCTCCATTTTCCTGCCCTAATTAAGTTGATGGCTTTTGGTCTCCCAGTGGCTGCTTCCCCACGGTGACAGCACCTGTACAGAGCCTCTCTTCTGGGCTGATTGACTGTTTGGCTGATTGCTCAGATTTCTTTCCTGAAGAGGCATCCAGGAAGTTGGGAGTTTTAAGGGCCGCTCTGACAGGATGGATATGTAGGGAAGCAGCGTGTAATCATACTTGTGTATCAGTTTTGCATGTGATCTTTTTCTTGAGGATAAGGAACCTTAAAAAACTTGAGGAAATCCCCCCTAAAGTGCAGACATTTTGGATGTCCCAAATGGAATTTGTATTTCATTCAGGTTAGGTTAAAGGAACACGCCACTGTTTGTTGAAATAGGGATTATCACGGTCTCCCCTAGCTGTAGATAGTTGGGCCAACGCATTTTTTTTACCCAGAACACTGGCAGCTTAGCATAGTGAATGGAATCTTATGTTGTCAGTTAGCATGTTGTGAGTAAATTGAGCCAACAAACAACAACCACATCCTAATTACTTCTTGTGACCTGCGTATTCACGAGTACAAATAGCAATGCAGATAAAGACTAGACGATTTCGTAGGCAGATATTAATTTGGGACTATATTGGGTGGAAGCACAGCCAAAGCACTGCTACATGGGCGCAGAGATAAGAGAGGGAGAAAGCACCTGCCTACTTGTCTTGGCAGTGCAGAGGCCTATACTAGGAAGCAAGATTTGCGTTAGAGGTAACTTCAAGTTTAGCCCTCATGTTGTCCTCGGGTCAAATTTGACCCATTTTTAGTTTTTTTTGACAAAAAATTAGCCTTTGAAATAAGCGCTGAAAATGTCAATACTAGAAATATCAAATAATTTTGAAAAAAACATCAAAAAAGCATCCACAACATTGAAAAAGTGACAAAAAAATGTCAAAAAAAAAGCGATAATAGTGTTTAATTTGAACATGGTTGACGGGAAGTCAACACAAGGGTTAACCCAGGGTTTTCTGTATCACGACGGTGGATTAGTTGTTAACGGGTTCACTTGCCGTGGTAATTGGTATGCTGAACACCAAACCTGGTCGGGAGCAGGTTATGTTGGAGATTAGAGGTCAACCGATGTAAAAGCACCGCCTACTGACCAATCAATACCCGATTGATAACGGTGTCACAGTTCTTTGAAGATCCAGTAGAGCTCGGTGCGCACAGAGAGAGATATGCGCGCTCATAAAGTGACCGACAACCCTGTTAACATTACCTGATGGGTATTTTTGTGAAAGATATAGATTTGAAGCGGAGGGAATCACGTATGGCTTTTGTCGACTTCTTGAGCCGTGTGTTCGGTTTGAAGGGATATTCTAAAATGTGTGGTTTACACATGGTTTAATGTACCTAAACAACAACCACTGATGCTCAAATTTCACTCGCATTTTGTTCCTCATAACCACTGAAAACTGTCAAAACATTTGACCTAAGGTCCAATTATTATGACTAGTGCAAACAATTAAAATATTCCCATTAATGTCATAGTTAACTCGCAATTAATCGCACATTTTTATCTATTCTAAATGTCCCTTGATTTCTTTTTGTCCCATTATTTTTTCTCATTTTAATGCTCTTAACATGGAAAAGTAGATTGGCTTGCTTTGTGCAAATGTTTTTTGATGATAGCTCAGTTCACAAATGACAAAACACACTGATCACTTTGGTCTTGTCAAAGGAACCATTTTACAACTTTTCAAAAGTAAACTTTCCATTCCGAATCTTATTGGCATCCATTTTGGCGTCTCTCGCTCGCCATCCACTCAAAGAGTAACGTTACTACTCTTTGGCCGGCTTGCAAGCCCAAACAAGTGTGTGCGACGTGCCTGTTTTGTTTCCAGTCTAGCTAGTTCCAGTGTGGCGTTGCAGTTTTTCGTTACACGTTACAAGTTGTTGCAACAGCATGTGGAAAAAAAACTACTAAATTTGCTAGGCCAAAAAGAACATTAATCTTGCGATAAAAAAATTGACACCGTTAAAATGGGTTTGCGTTAACGCCATTAATAACACGTTTAACTGACAGCACAAATTATGAAGTTATCTGACATTAAGCGTTGCTGCTTCATTAAAGGCCTATTGTAAGGAAAAAGCTTAACATGGTTTAATGTACCTAAACTTAACAAATAATTGGACTTTGTGTTTGATTTTTTGATAGTTTTCAGGGGTTATGAGGATCAATATGAGAGAGAAATTTGGTAATCAATGATCGTTGTTTAGGTACATTAAACCATGTTAAGCATTTTCACGTTTTAGAATGTCCCCGTTTGAATTACGTTTTATTTGCTCTTAGATTGCTTACCAATGCCAGTGTTAAAGCAACGACAGTTTATGGAATGCACAAATGTAATTATGGTCAGATCTTGTGCCTGACTGATGGGGATGCAATATTGATAAGTGTTGTGATTTACAGCATCGGCTATTTTTTCCTGCTTTACTTCCTGGGTTTGGAAGCATTTTGCCAGTAAAACTGTTTCTGTGTTCTTCATATTTATGTAGAATTATAGTTTGCTCTTCTTATGTAAAATATGCAGCTCTGGTAGATGTCTGGCATGACAGGGCCGGATGTTCTTGCACGATTACGTGGGCCACACATGTATATGTGCATGGAGCAGTTGGAGACAACAGAGTGTCCACTAAAGTCAATTTCCTCTTTTGTCATATTAGAATCTTTCTTACAATCAAGAAACTGATATGAGGAAAGTAGGGTGTACAGTCTACTGCCTGTTAAATTATACTGTGTGTTAGGGTGTGAAGCAGCCGGTACGACAAAACTATGTGTTAATGTCTCTGACCAGTTCCACCAAAACAAATATATGTGCATTCAGTGCAATAGTTTCCAATTCTATGACTGGTACCATAAATGACTAATAATCTTCACAGATTTTGTTATTACTTTTTTAGAATTGCAGCAGTGATCATGGAGTTGCTGATGTGCTATGTTTGTCTCTCCTCCAGAACGGTCAGTTGCAGCAGAGATTGGATAATGTCCAGAGAGACTTCATTGTCTTCAACAGAGAAAAGTAAGAAACAAGTTTTCTTAGAGCTGAGCTATATATTGATATAATATCGTGATATAAGACTAGATATTGTCTTACCTTTTGAGCAAAACTGATACCACAGGCCAAATGTTAAAGTAAACTTATAAATTGTCAATAACGTGTTCTAATGATGATGTTTTTTTCTCAACAGGTCAAAGAAAGAAGTGGTGGAATCCTCTGAGCTGTCCATGAAAGAGAAGAACAAGGCAATAGAGGATGGACAGAACAACAATGTTGAACCGGCAGCCTACTTATCAGGATAGGTCTCATGACCGCAGATCCTTAGCTAGTCCCTCATCATTGCCCCTGCCCACAGCTTGTAGATCAGCAAATTACACCCAGACACCTATTGTTCTATCAGCACAGGCATTCAGATCTGTTCTTTAAAGTTCTTGTACCACTACATTGCCTATACAAACACAAAAGCGGTATGCACTTGTGCTTCACTGTTCACTTACAAAAACAACATCAAGAGCTCCAGAACTGCAGGAGTGAAATCGACTCTGAGAGCAGCAGCCATGCCAGACTAAGGCTTTTCACTTTCTTGTCACAAGAAGAACGACTCTCAGCTGAGGGTCCTTCATATCATGCTCCCTTACATCACTCTGGTGCTCTAAGGTCTGCTCAACCTCTACTCTGGGCAGCGTGCTGATGTGAAAAGGAAGTCTGCCAAAAAGGAGACAATGCCACACCTGCTTAGCTGTAATAGGAAATAAAGTGACGTGGTCAGCTATGGCTCAACGCTTTATGTACTGCTGCTGTTTTGGGCAGGACACTTAGATTTTTAATCTCAGCGATGCATTTTCTGGTTGATTAGTTATTTAAATATAACAATGGTTTGACAATGCTACATGGGAATGGACTTAACAAGAATTGGCATAAGAAGTTGGGTTAACAACACATATTAAAAAACAAACAGTTGGGTGGACGGCTTAAGATTCGAACATGACACTAAGAGTATAACATATTAAAACGGAGAGGTTAGTGAGGTAAAATGAGGCCTTTGTTTTTAAGACAGCAACCACAGATTCCTCTAAGATAGAAAATGAAGAGCAGAACTGTAGGCTTGAGCGTGAATGGGTCACTTTATCATAGCAGCCAACACGTTGTGGTGGTCATTATGCTTAGCTTTTGCTAGTCAAGATAACAAAGATGGTAGGATTGCTACATTTGGTACAATGCCCGAGCTCCATCAACTGCAGATATAGGCAACACGTGTTTTTCTTCACTTGCATATGCTTTAAGTTACTATTGAAAAAAAAACTATTGAAAATTTGAAATGCACTTATCAAACAATTGTTTTAAGGTTAACCTTTAATGTCCATTCACGACCGTGGAAGCTTATATAAAGTAGCTTAGATATGGCCAACGGGTGCGGCAGAAAGCTCCGGGCACAATAAGTAAGTGGACCTTCTGATGAAAGTTTTCTGTCAAACTAGTTTTCCTTTAAAACACTGACACTGATTTGGACTAACCTTTCCCTCAATCTGCAAATGACCTGCAGGGTCTTCAAAAAAGGTTTATAGCTGTGAGAACTTAGAAAGGGTAGATGTTATATTTTTTGCACTGAACCTTGCTTTGCACATGCTTCTTCATCAACTGTAGCATTTATGCACAGAGAGACATACACAATCTAAAGCTGTGAGTGACTACTTATTCCCTTTGGGGGCGGTTTAATAGACAAGGATTAATAGGCTGAGTCCTATATAAGATTTATGTTTCAGTTACTGTCTGCATTGGAACTTGTTTTTGTCAAATAGTTTATGTCCTTCCTCTATTGTGTTGAATACAGCCAATTACATGTGCAACCAGATAAGTCTGTAAATTTGTATTCGTAATTAATTGCTCCCATAGAATATATTCTGCAACATTATTCTTGTACAAATGGTAATCAACAGTAATTCAGCACCAGCTGGATAACACATTAAAAGAAATCTTAATATTGATTTTTATATTCAAAATTGTTAACAAGAAAACAATGACAGAAACAAACAACCACAGGCCATGCAAAACTCCCTTGTTCATTTGATTTGAAATTTACTGTAAGAAACCACACCTGCCTCTGAAGATGCAGAGGGATGCCTTACACCAGGGGTCAGCAACCTTAGACATGCATGCCACCATTGGTATGCGGCTCAACCAAGGGCACACTTATTGCAAGGGAGCCATTGGTTGAGCTACTGCAATGGCACACTTATTGCAAATGTGCAAGAGAGTGTTTTGGAAAAATTCCATACCACATTCTAAATGACTATCACAGCCGTTGGCACGCAAGAGCACATCTTGGTAATTACAGTAGTTTAATTGACTTTTTCCCCATCCGCATTCCGTGAAGACCCGCCCCACTCTGCCTCTGATTGGCTAGTACTCATTGCCTTCTTCACAGAATGCGGCACAAAAGGGGCATAAAAAAACTGCCTGAGCGAGCTCGGTAAATGACAGCAGGCTTAACGCTGACATGGCACACTGAATAACAAGTACATGTTAAAATGACACTTCATAATAAAAAGGTTGCCGACCCCTTCCTTACACCATAATTATGGCACACAGCTGGTTCATTTAAACTATAAATGTAGGTAATACAAACCTAAGCTTTTTTTTTCAAAATCCTTCAGTAAATGTGTAGTCATTCTATTGACCTTAATCTTATCTATCTGCAATACGACTCAATCCTTTCAAGTCTATGAGACTTATTATACAGTATATAAAACATATTTCACTCTATTCAATTCATTACTGTTGGCACTTTTCTATTGAAAATTGGTACAATATTTTGACTCAACTTTGTGTTGTTGTTATCGTTGTTATGATGTAATTTTACAGACCCAAAAGTGGTTACCTGTATAAGTTGTAAGAAATCGTGGTATAGTTGAACAGATGGAGTGATCCTGGGTATACCGGGGGTGAATTATATTTGTGTATGATTATCTTACTTTGTTCATATAATAGAAGCACCAGATGGGTTGGGTTGAATTACGATAATTATCCGATTATTGTTATTATTATTATTATTATAGTAGATTCAACAATTCCAAAAAGTTAACATACAAAATAATAATTGACCCAGGTGACACTTTTCAACAAAACTTACCTCCCTAAAAATTATTAAGTCTGGAAACAAATTTGTTCCACAGCTGTTAATTTCATTCATTTTAAGGTGTTATTGTCCTTCAGTAGTCACTGTGTGTATATTGTATAAAATGTGATGGAGTTGCAAATGATTAAGGTGTGCCTTAAATTACTTTCTTTTTCTGAACCAATATGACTATGCCTTGTGCTTTATTTCACTTTGTGTCTTTCTGAATTGCCATATTTCATTGAATAAGGATTGTAAGTAAAATGGGTCAGAAAATGACATTGGTAATAAAAGCTTTTTTTTCAAAATCAAGAATAGTGAAGGGATTTAAAGGGGGAAAGGGCGTTAATCATGCTATGATGTATGTGTAGGTTGCTCCCCACTATTTTAAATATACAGTAATGCTGCCCCCCAATGTTAACTGACGAGTGGTGCGGTTACTAACCTGGAGGGGTGGAGGGACTTTCATATGTAAAGATATAACTGAGCAACAAGGACAAGCATTGAAGACATTTTAAATACAAGAGAAGAAATGGAAACAAAAAGTATTCTTTATCTCTATGGCTGCTGTTTATCTTCACATGAACCGGGTCTAATTTGGCAAAGTGTTTTCTCTCCCTCTCTCTCTCCCAATGTGTCACAGAGCTTTCCTTGATAATGCACCATCATCATCAGACATGCACCATTTGTTTTCCCTATTCTCTCTCTCACCCATACACATCCACAGTGCCTTCCCCCACAGTGGGCTGAGCTGAGGCAGCACATTTCCACACTAATGGCTGATTGGAGAGGGATTTTCAGTTGATAAGTGCTTCCCCAATCAAAATCCCCACAGATAGAAGCTACAAACCTCAGAATATTACATTAATGTCAAAAATATATTCTTACCTATTTGCTGTGTACACACACACACACACACACACACACACACACACACACACACACACACACACACACACACACACACACACACACACACACACACAAACCCAGTAACTCAGGCTTATGGAAAAAAATGGAAAGGACTGGAAAACAACTAATCTATATGATCCTCTCCAGAAATGTCTTTGCATTACAGTCATACACATTCTCATTTTGTAAGCTACAACACCAACAAGCAGTCACCACACACACAAACACTGTTTGGATTGAGGTTGCTGAGTCATCTCTTGTTCCAGACCTCTGCATTGTACGCTGGTCATCTCTGTCGTATGATGTCATGAGACATTGACTCACCGTAACACAATGCATGAGGGACTTTGCAGCAGTTTTATTATTTAACCTCATAGCAATGGCCAGTGTAGGCCTATGCAAACCCCTACCAGGATCCACAATGGGACTGAGTGGATACTTCTGTAATCTGTCAGACCACACAGTGAGAGAGTCAAAATGGTGTGGTTTTGTTAAATTATGTTCCTCACAATTACAAATATGAGACAGTGACGCAGTTATGATAACTGTAAATAACAGAAAAGTAAAGGCAGATAGCAACTTGCATGTTTAAACTGTTGGAGTTTTGACGTAATGTTGCACCAGCATGTGAGGCAAACAAAGGCTTATATCTTGTAGGCCAACTTCACTGTAACTTCTTTTTACAGTTTCTTCTTTTACAATCCCTCCCTGCAATATTGACAAAAAAACATCTAAATGTCAATATGTTTAAACCTACTGTTACTGTACTTTTACGCCCCAAGTAAATTAGCATGATTTTGTTAACTAACAAAATAGCTGCTTCACAATAAGCCTTACAAAGCCATTGCATGCATTAACCACACACTTAATGGCTATTTGATATTTAGAGTTGATTTAAAAAACATTGATTTCTACAATTACTGTTCAGGTAGTTAGAACTAGCAATCAAACATTATGTCATATTAACTGCGAATGACGAATATCCAACTTAAAACTAACTTCAGCAGCAGCCAAACTATCTCCCTCTGTCTCCCGATAATGAAGCAGTTCTAAAGGTTTCCTCATTGTTTGCTTGAATGTTTCCAACGCCAACTAATAACAATAAGAATCTCGCAATATGAATGACAAATTACCTTAAACTGGAACTCCTATTGGTGGGAATTCCGTTGGCTCATTTGTAAGCAGTTGTGTGCTAGCTAAAAAATGCTAATGGTACCACCATGTTGCCATAGCGTTTATTAGCTAGCTACCACTTGCAAAAAAAAGCTAACGTGTTGTTTATCAGGATTGGATTGTACTTGTCTATGTCTCGCAATCCTGGAGGGTTAGTCCTAGGCGTAGCCTCCAGGCACTAATTAAGCTGCTTATTGAACAAACAGTCGGGAAGGTGAAAATGGAGCATCTTTGGTAACTTGACTTCAGATGCTCTATCTAGCTAGTCTACTTCTACACTCTGGGGCAATTTAGGCTGCTCAGTGCTGCCCCTGGTGGCCACAAGACGGATTGCATCAAATAGGGGCATTCACGACTTGTTACGGGCCTTGAGTTGTTAATCCAGTTATAAGACATTGTTTATTTTCCATAGGCCTAAATACTCAATATTTGTCTTAGCATGAAAAAAATTACTTGTTTACCATTGCTATTAGAATTGTAACAGAGCTGACATCTGATATATCTGTGGGAGTCACCTTAATTTGGAAACCCTGTGCCTTGTGGCTGTGACAGGAGGTCAAGTGTGCAACGTCATCCAGTGTTGCTTATGTTATGCATGTTGCTTATTTAACTTAAACCTCTTAACTTTGTCTGAATTGTTCACACAATCAGTCACAGCCATGACTCACTGGCATGGCAGTATGTGTTATAAAAGGAGATATAGTGCCCAATAAAATGAAAAATGCAGGCTCATAAGAACATAAAATATGTTGATAGTGCCCCATGATTTTAAGTAATTTTAGTCTATTGAGAAATTATTAGTAATTATTTTATACAAATTATAGGAGACTCAGCATGGAAAATTCATCTGCATTAATGTCAAAAATACATGGTGTATGCACTTTAATTTACGGTGCAAATTCTATAAAAAAAAAAAAATCTTAAATGTAATGCTAATGGTCGTGAGTTTAGTTCTCTTTCTACTCATTGATACAGACCATTCATGTAAACTGTAATTTTCATAGAGTATGTCCACCCTGAGTTCATACTTCTTGTTGTTAAATTGAATAATGTAAATAAGAGATGCCACGCATTCAGTTGCAACTCATGTTTATTCAGAAAACAAATCATACCTCCACAACACACCTTATTTTTGACCTGCCATTTCTGGGTTTTGATACAACAGTAAAAAAGAAATAACAAAAACAATACCAAAGGTTGTCAAACATAAATACAACAAACCACCACTTGTGCCTGCCTCAGCATCTGCCCCACCACTGCCAAATAAAAAATACTCTCTCCTTCCCGCCCTCCCCCACAGTGGGACAGTGACAAAATAAAAGCTTCCCTTACTGCACCACAATCCTCTGCCTTATCAGAAAACAGCAGAGATGTAAAAGCAAAGTGCTCAAAGGCATCCCAACACAATCAGTTCTATCAGAGTGTCTCAGGTAAACTTACTTAGGCCCATAGTTATATTCAGGCTTATGTTGTATTAGTATTGGTCAGGATTGCATTAGAGGGCTATGTTAAAATGACAAGAGAAGGATGTTCTTTCTCTTGTTCTAAAATGAGAGCCCAGTTTGTCAGGAATGAAAAAGTAAAGCAGGAGGTGAAGTGCTGTTATCTGAAAGCAGGTGTTTGTTACTTATTCATTTAATTGCATCTGGTTTTCTTTTTTGCCCTCAATTGAAAAGAGCATCATTACAAGTTATGGTTGAGCTACAAAGGACAGTTAAGCAGTACTTCGTGTGAACAGTATTTTTTATTTTTTTTTATCTTTCTTCCTACGTTCTCGTTTTCAAGATTATTTCAGGGTGACAGAAGCAGCCAATGAGCTAGAAGCAAATGCAAAGGACATTTTTTTTTTAAATGTTTCTTTTTTTTTATACAGACAAGATGGAGTGCAGGAAATAAAAACTCATATAAACCTTTTGGTTGTAAATACCCTTTCTAAATTGAAAATTATTTATTCTTTTGTCTTTGCTAAATCTTTTCTTAAGCAGATGTGTCTGTCTTCCTTTTTTAACATCAGTAATTATTCAGTCAATACATCATGACGGATGGTATTCATCAAGCACTTTAGAGGAGGGTGTGCAAGACGATCATGGATCACATCACCCATGTTATTGTGGCCCATGCAGCTTCATGTCCAACAGCACTCCTGCTCTGAGACTTGATGAATACCTTTTACTTGGTCCAGTAAAACCAAACACACTGCAACATCATTCACAAAGCTACATTACATCTAACTTATATACAATGCCACCTAGAGCTAATCAACGGTACTGCAATACATGGCTAATGTGGGATCTAGTGTTATGTTTTGCTGACTATGGAGAAAGCAGGCTACTGAAAAGGGGGTGACATTGAAAGCCAAGCAGGATGAAAGAACCATTGCATCATACTGAGAAAAGTGGACTCCATTTTCCTTTGAGAACACTGTTTACTTATTTGGTTGAATGTGATGGTATGCTCTTTTACTCCAAAGCACAAAGTGAACATGTTTTCACTGTATTTGTGGTGTATTCTATACTGAGATGAAGTGAAGCTAAAGACTGGTCCTGTGTATTGTGCTTGGGTGGTAACTTTATCTTTTAGTAGCAAATCCCAACCACTTCAATACAACTTCAAACGGGAAAACGGATACTGTTCTCATCTGAGCAAGGTAGCATTGTGTCAGGTAAGGCATGAGGATTCAGTGTTTTGCTCTTGTAACTTTTAACTAATCATGGTCCTCTGCATCTGCTCCTCCCCCTCCCCTCCCCCCCCATCCTGCACTCTGGCTGCTGTCGTTTTCTGGTCGCATCCCCTCGTCTTCCTGCCGTTTAACTGAGAGTTGTGATGTTGGAACGACCACCAGGGGGCACTACAATACGCCGGCCAGCAGGCCTGATGGGGATGTCATCGGGGGTGGGAGGGCCTGAACAGAGAGAAAAGGAGAGAAAGATAAAGTAAGGTACAAGTAAAAAAAGAGCAAATAGCATGTGCTGTAAGGCAGTAGGGAGAAAGAACAAGTGGGGGGAAAGAAAAAGAAGGGCAAATTGAAAACCAGGGGGAAAACAGAATTATAGAGAAGTTTAAAAGACTGTGGTTTATACTCACGCTGGTCTGCGGACAAATAAACACAAAGAAAAACTGTAAAAATGGCCTCCGATATAACAATGTGATTTAAAATTCAAAGTAAATTCAAATAAATAAATGCTAATAGTGCAGAGCAGCACACTCCATGTGTGAACCCTCCACTGGACAGATTAAGTGAATGTAACATGTATGACAACGTGTGAAGCTCATGCATAAAAGTGTTGAGCTTAAAAAATTGTTCAGCATTTACATTACTTTAAGTTATTCCTGCTCCTAAAACCAGAATCTGTCCCATCGGTCAATCAATATAGACTTACTTTACACAAAACAGCTTTTATGCTGTCATGGCACACAAATAATTGTTGTCATACACTCACATTATTACTTTCCAGGCTCAAGACACATTATTATTGTCTATGAGGTATGGTATGTGTCACTGAGATGACAGGGGAATTTAAATTTCAGCAGACCACGGTCTGTTTGAGCACTGCTGAAACGTTAACAAAAGCAGCTAAAGTTTGACATAAAACATGGTGTTTCCAAAGGATGAGCCAGGGCATCTGCTGCAACAAATTATCGGCAAGTATATACTATAGACGGAAAGTACAATGATGTCAGACCATGATACATTGTATCTAAGCAAACAATCTTACCCATCTCATTCCAGACAAGTAAATCAACTCTACAGGTGGTGGCCCTAAAATAGATTGGCTCACTCTAATAGGACACACACATATGAACACATACAAGAAAACTAAGCCTGGGAAACCAGGAGCAGCTTTACTCCCTTCTAAATTCATGTACTCAAATGTGGAAATTCTTTCCATCGGAGGTCATCGTCTTTTTTCATCGATGAGGTATCATACATAGCTTGTAAAGGTTCATGAATACAGCCCAAGGCTAAACATCATTATGTGGACTTTCAAAATGAGTCATTCCACCATTAAACATTCTACATGCATTCACAAAGACAGCCAATGCCACGGTGAGTCCAGCGGTGTTCTGTCCAGGTGAAAAGGGGTTGCTCTCGTTTCCTTACTGTACGTGGGCACATTCCGTCTGACAGGGAGGACAGAATGACTGACTACAATAATAGCTACGGTTGCTTTGTTTGATTATCAAACAGTGGAAACACGGACAATCTGGTTCACAATTTGACCATGTGTAGAATATGTCACTGTTTGGTAATCTGACAAAAACAATTTCTCACCCTTTGTTTTCTAAATCAGAGCTAATCCTATGCTGACTTTACATATGGGCACAATCAGACTGTCAACTCAGATCCTGATACTGCATAATGGAACAGATGTTTAATGTGAAGCCATAGTGTTGTGATCTCTCACATTAGATAGGCTTTCTTAATAGACCATGTCCAGATGCCTGGACTGAAATATTGTATGTTTTAGGCCTTGAGCCAAAATTCATATCCAGCATGACTTACAGGAAGTGTAACTGTGGAAAACACTTCATTGCCGAATGTAGCGTGACATTACAAAAAGGCTGCAGTTAGAGGTCACATTGTCCTAAAGAGCAATGAAAAAGTATTCTATTTGAGAGGCGTGAGATTCTGTAAGAGAGGGATTCAGCGGGAGAAAGGGATTTAAGAGACACCTTCTTTAGAGATGAGTCATTGAAACCAAAACGAGCTAAAGCCTGACATCATGCATTAACAGACAAATCGCCATCTAAACATGGTGATATATTTAGCACATCATAAAGTTTGAAACAGGATAATGAGAGATTATGAGGTTACTTTGTAGGCGTGTGGCTTATCGCCAAGGGATGTGAATGCATCATTCAGAGCAACATGCTAAAAATCACATGACTGTTGTCCTTCACAGCATGAGGTAGTAGCTGAGTTGAGATAAAAGTGGGTCGGGATGGTGGACCGACTGATGCACATAAATGTCACTTTGATGTTTCTACATACAGTGTGACTATGAACAGATGAAAGGAAGGACTGCGTGATATAGGGGAGGGGTTTGTAATAAGAAGCTGGGCTCACCACATGGAGCAGGGTTACCTGCTAGACTAAATGCAGACTGGTGCAGGTTTCTGACGGGCTGTTTGGTGGGAGAGGTACGTGCAGAGGCCGAGGGGGTGCCACCACGGGACATGGAGAATTCAGACACCGGGCCGTCATACATTCCCCTTGGTACAGCCCTCAGGACCGCCAGCTATAGGATAAATAAGAGCAGAGATGGAGGAGAGCAAAAGAAGGCAGGGATGTGTAAGAACACAGAGAAACAATATGGTGTTTAGTAGTTTTGTAACAAAAGATTGAATCTACACCTGTTTTGCATTATATGGTTGTTTGTGTAACTACACAACTGAATTATATATGCATTTTTTAAAGAGCCCTTTTCCTGCCAAGAACCAGTTCCAGATTTACACAGACAAACACAAGTAAGCGCAGCTTACAGTATTTGTATCTTTTCAAAGCAAGTTCAAACTCTATGCTGGTAGTGAACAAGCCATTGTCTGTCAGTCTGTCTTTTAGTGGCGTGACTCAGAGGTTGGTACTTGAAAGCTCCGTCAAGAGTTAAAAAGAGACATCTGTAAATGGAGAAAGCAAAACAGTGACTGCTACCAAGATCAACAGCATACTGTTGCTACAGCTCCATGTTCTCATCACCAGCCAGCTGCAAATTAGGAAATTGTTAAACAATGAGATTTTTGGCCCATAAGATAAGGCAAGAGAGCAGACAGAAGAGTCTGCTTTGAGTTTCAGATGTTCAATGTGGTTAACTCTTCATACTTTGAAGGAAAATAGGATTGTCATTGTTTATTCCTTCATTCAGATCAGGTACAGCTACTGGAGTCTAGACCTTTGTGTTGGCGGCCCACCAGTATGTACTCTAACAAGTGTTTTAAAGAGCCTTTTGTGGTTAACAGGAATTAATATGTGCACTCATAATGTAATGGCACAATTTACAATGTAGTTTCTCTTATCATAATGTAACATTTCTACTGCAGGAGAGACTTTCACAGACTTTTGGCTACATTGAGTTTTTTCCTGTTATTGAGGCAACATTCCTAAATAGCTTTATTGAATCTTCTTTTGAGACTACAGTTAATTGTAAATTTGGGACTTATTTTAACTGCAGCCCTTAACAGTATGTGGGAGATCTCTCTTTTTTTATCCAAACTCACTGTATCCTTTTTAAAACCATGATGACAAAGCCTTGACCACCCTCCTTGCATGGACATCTTGCACTACGGTGTAAAAAGGCAGCCAGCGCCCTGTGGCTGAACCTTGAAGGCTGATGTCAGACTTACTGTATCTCCCCCACATCCCACTTCCCTGCCTTCATCCTCCTTCATCCCTCCCGCCCTTTTTTTCTCTCCATCATTGTAACGTCTATTTCAGCCCACACTCCCATACTTCCTCACTTACAATCCATAAGATCATGAATCCTACCTTCTACTGTATATTCCCTTGTTTTTCCCAGTCCCCTCTTACTGCCTTGTGTGTCACTTGGTACGGGTGATTATCGAAAGCAACAAATATTCTTTTCTCTAAACATTGTACGGTTCACATTTCTTTTTACAAAGGACATACCGTGGTATGACAACTGCCTTGACTAAATGATTGCTGTATCAAGTGTAATTAGTCGGCTGGACAGAAGGTGAACCTGGGTTTACCTGCTTCCTGGCTTTAATACGCTTGTAAGCAAAGTCAGGGAAGGGAGAGCATGGAATGTAGCGACCCACGCCAGAGGTGACATGCAGGTTCCCATCTTCCAGAACAATCTTCCCCTGGCAAATCACCACTTGTGGGGCTCCACGCAGCTCCATGCCTTCAAAGACATTGTACTCAGTAGCCTAAAGCACACAAATAAAAGTATTAGATACTTGAAACAAAAGCTATGAAATAGAATAGAAACAAGGGTGTGGTCAATAAATATATGAATCACATAGCAGTACCTGCTGTTACTTAATAAATTACGCAAAAGAGATTATATATAATGACTAATTTTACAGCTATATCAATGTGTAAAATGATCATGCAAAAACTACAAAAGCAGATACATTGACAATAATAAATATATTTTGTGTAAATGTGAACCATATTTATAATTTAGTAAGAAACATATCCATACACTGTATGCATTCACAAATCCATACAATCCATAAAGATAAGAAGAAGAAGATGAAGAGTGGAAAAAACCACATCATGTTAAGCCCTCAATAGAAAATGATGTCAAAAAAACCTGACTTTTTAAATCAAATTAATGTCATGAGTCTTATAAAAGGTCAACATACTGTTCAAAATGAACAGGACGAGGAACACATCTCTAAGAATTGATAAATGTGTTTGTCAAAGCAACACTGAAGCAAAAGTTTAGACAAATAACGCCATTAATAGTAAGAATTAACAGGGAGGAGTTTTCAATTAATCTGTCATGGGGCTTTAGGATCATTTTGGTTTTGAAAATTGAATCAATTTAAATTCCATTAATTTAACTGAATTTTGAGGAAAAAACAAAAACAAGACAATAAATCGTCTGAAACCTTCTGTTGAAGGACTGATGAAGGGATTAAGGAGATGAGAAAGACAACAGAGGGAGCTGTGAGAGGATGGATGAAGAGACAGGAAGTGAAAGCATACTGTAAACTATCTTTGTCCTCTACTCTCTCTTAATCCCACTCACTTTCCCCCCCATTCTTTATCATCCATCACCTTGATCTTACACTTGTCTGTTTGGCATGTAAAAACAGCTGCCATCTTCCAGCTGCAGTTTAATGCTTCACTCTCTCTCCCTTCCTCTCACTCTCCACCTCATTCTCTCACTTTCTCTCTTTCCAGTTGTCTGCCCCCCCTCATTCATTTATTCCTCTTGCTGTCTGTTTTCTACCCTCTGTCTTTCTCTCCCTCATGCATTTTTGCTTGGTTTAGGTTTTTTTTCAACCTTGTGCCATATTCATCCTTGTCTAATTTTCCATGTGCCAACTCTCTTTTCTCGACATGTTTGTGATCTGTGATGGTCTACTCCCCAGATTCCATTGTTGCTTATTTCCTCTGCACACAGCCCTGTTTTCTATTGCCGTCCAAATTCAGGTCAGAACAGGACATAACTAAGACTTACTGCATGCCAAACATGATGTCATGACTGAGCCGAGTGTGTCTCAGAGTGTGTGTGTTGCTGCCTGTTCTTGTCTATGTGTCAGAATATACTTGTATGTCTTCCTATGACAACCAATCCAGACCAGATATGGTCTTACTGATAACAAACTAAGACACAGCACAGTCTAATTCATATTTACTCAACAGGTCAAAGCATTCCCCAACACTGGGTGCTGGTAAACAGAGGCGCTCCTGTCGTCAGGCTATCCATTAAGGTAGATTTATTGGAACTAGGAGCTGCTGTGCTGTGCTCTTCTGCTCTCTTCTTTTTCATCTGGAAGGACGACCAGCAGGAAATGAAAGGGTGACATCATTATGTAAGAACCCACGGATTCTCAGTGGATGTACTCCACATTTGGAGAAGGCATATTATTAATCCAGTTCTCTCTGTCTCTTTCCATTCCTCCATCTGGAGACAGAACAGTGTTCTTTCTCTCCTACTAAACAGCCGCCATCAGGCCTTTAAGCAAAGCAAATCTACAAACTTCACTTCATCATTCCTAAAACCAACCCATACTCGTTAGTTAGTATATGCATTCTTTCCTTACTCTCTCTTTTACTAACTGACTGTATTTCTGTAAAAGCAAGATCTGTGCTAGGCTGGTAAAGCCTTAATTTCCTGAACACTTCCTCTGCTGCTGAGTGGCCTGTCTGGGATCCTCTGATGTCTGTGTAATGGTAGAAACCTCATTATGTAAATATGTAAAATGTGTGTAAGAAAGAATGTGTGTGTGTGTGTCTTTGTGAGGTGCTTGTCTTAGAGTGAGTACAAACAATATCTGCATATTACAGTTTCACGTTTCTAATGTAGTTTCTCTTGTTTAAGAAATTGCACTACAGGAGGATTCATTTATTTTATGATGTATTTTTTAAAGGAAAGCAGCACTATCAGGCAATAGATTGTCTGTTATTAATGTTGTTAAATTGTTGCTAGGTAAATATATTTTTCCAAACAATATATAAAAATGAGGTAGACTTCTTAAACGCCTAAGTCACCGGAGCAGTCCAATCTGACTCAAAGAAAAGCAAAGTGGCTTGAAAAAGCGGTGGATGGAGTAATTGGTGGTCACGCTACACTACAAGTTCTGATTTAGATTGCATGGGATGTTTCCCAAGACATCAAATGTCTCATGACCAAAGCTGATTTCTACTTATGAGTGTGTACTTATAATGTGTACAGATGTTCCTAATCTCTGTGGTTTGTAAACGTATTTAAAATATCAGTGTTGGCCTACACAATCCTGTGCAATGAATGCCATTCTTTAAACCCACTATGGCTCTCCAATCATGAAAATATTTTGGATGATCTGTTCAAGCGAATGGTATGTAGAGGAAGGAAATAGCTCTTGATTATACAGCACATAGATTCCCTGTTGATTTACTGGAGTTAGACTTTACAGGGTATTTTGGACAATGTTTGCATCACTGACATAATGTTTTTCATATTTAGATAAGCCAAGGCATTTAAATAATCCATATTTTTTTCCTAATCATTACTTTGGTCATTGCTGAGGGTTTATGGATTTAGTGAGGCTCAACTTCACATTGGGAGCTG
Organism: Percina caprodes; assembly: GCA_013375575.1. Classification (NCBI taxonomy): domain Eukaryota; kingdom Metazoa; phylum Chordata; class Actinopteri; order Perciformes; family Percidae; genus Percina; species Percina caprodes. The sequence goes on along the minus strand of JABXJD010000505.1, from coordinate 263,276 downwards.
GTCATGTGGCAATGCAGCGCAAGCTGCATTAGTAGTGAACATCCTCTGAGACTTTATTTCCGTTCAGAGGATCTGTGAGCTCCCTGGAAACTGTTCAAAAATGTGTGCTCTCTCTTTTCTTTTCTTCTCTCTCTCTCTCTCTCTCTCTCTCTCTCTCTCTCTCTCTCACACATACACATGCATTTTTTGATTTCTAGCCAATAACATGTCTGCACTAGAGAACATACGAATCGATGCCACCAGGGTTACTGGAACAATAACAGCACTGACATTACTCAATAAAAAGTCCCTTCAATGTTGGTGTACTACCCTCTGCATTCATCCACTCTAGCCAAGTAAGATTTACTGAGAGGGTGTGAGACCACATATTTTTACTCGTTCAAATGCTGAGATTTCTGTTAAAGTATAAATAAAAAAATAATAAATACAAAGTACAACCTTTGACCGGTGCACTCCGTACGTACCGAGTTGTGTGTCTTGGCGGTGATGGTGCGGATGGAGTCTGTGTCCCAGATGACCAAGTCGGCATCAGAGCCCACGGCAATCCGACCCTTACGAGGGTACAGGTTCAGGATCTTAGCTGCGTTGGTGCTGGTGACTGCCACAAACATGTTCTCGTCCATCTTACCTGTAGTCTGGGAGGGAAATAAAAAAACAGGAAATAGTTAGCATTTATCATTTAGTTACTGGATACAGCTGTACCCCTTTTATCTTGCATGGGTAAAATTGCATTTTGCTTCTAGATATAAATGGATTGGATATATGGATATATGTACTTCTAGCTGGATTACATTTGGATGACATTCCCTTTCAACATGTTGCTTGAAGGAATATTTTATCTTTAGGTTTTTTAGAGAGTTAGATAAGAAGATCCATTTCATTTTCATAGTCTAGCTAGTTGTGTTATGTATGGAGCTGCCATCAAGAGGCAATTAGTTTAGCTTAGCACAAAGACTGGAAATAGGTAGTAAATAGCTACCCTGGCTCTGTACATTTATAAACCTGCCAGCAGCTCACAGGGTTGCTTTTAGGCCAAGTTTAGTGGAAGCTTATATTTTAAGGGACTACATCCAGGAAATAGGTTCAGTCTAACATTTTAAAATCCCATTCCTATTTGACAAAGCCACATGCTGAGTGTCTGTTAGCAGTACACTGATGCAGTGATAAGGAAGAGAAAAATGAGGGTGTGCTGCAAGGAAGGTGAAGGAAAGGACAGATATGGAGATAGAAAAGGAAATGATAAAGCAAGGCAGAGACAGTGACAACAAGAAAAGAAGAGAGGAGGGAGTTAGAGAGAGAGTAATAGCCAAGGAGAGCAATGTAGGGCAAATAGCAAAAGCCAGATATAAGGAGGGAGACAGAGAACAGGAATAAAACTGCATGTCACAAATTGTTTGCTTTTTGTCTTTGTCGTTCTTCTTAAAAATGGAAAAACAATAAAAGGTATTGAAGTAAACTAGTTCTCACCACAGCTTTATCCCAGATGAGGGTCATCCTCTCCTCCACTCCGTTAACACCTTCTGGGATCTGAGTGAAGTCATCCTTGCCAATGGCCTTCTGGGCCACGCTGAAGGTACAGTGAGCGCTGCCAGTCACGCTCAGGTCCCCACTGCAGGACAAAGAAACATGAAAATACAGAGTTAAGATGGAATTGTACCAGCACAGCATCTTTTTATTCACTTCAACAGGAAAAAACAGAAAAAGGACGGTAAGTTATTCAAATATGCCTCTTGCCAAAGATTGTTCTTTGAGCACAAACATTACTAATGTTTCCTGTTTCTATATGACGCTCCATATGATGCATTGGTTTAACTCGATACTAAATGCAGAATTCTTATTTTCAGGTTAAGATAATCTTTGCACACCTACATATATGCAGTTTCACCTACGACAGATCAACAAACCACAACATTGCCACCAACACTGCAGACTACTGATTGGTCCTGTTTTAAGCAGCCAAGTCAATAGCGACCACAATTTTTTTAATTCACTCTACCTTAAAATATGTCAGCATGCAAAATTACGCTGCACAATACGCCACACACTACGCCGCACACTACGATGTTGATAATCCTGCCTACACTGAGGGGGTACTCTCTGCAGTGGAAAACAAAATAGAGAAAAGTACTGGTACCTAAAGTGAGTTGAGTCAAGCAAAACCATGCAGTTGAAATAAGGAAATTGGCAACAGGTGCATAGGACACATGCTGTACATGGTGACAAAGTCAAAAATGAGCTCCTATACACTGTCAACACTTATGGTCCCTTTCTAACAAGCTACAGTTCTATTCCAGCAACGTCATCAGTCATAGTGCACGTGTGTGGAAGCTTATTTGTGACTGCTTTCTTCTTCTTTAAGATTCTTAACAATAATTGCTTTCTGGTTGGAAAGTGCCCTGCTTTATCTGCTGCTATACCACTACATATGGTAACCATGGTGCTTAACAGTGTTCTAATTGAACGTTTAAATGTAGCTCACTAACAACCAGTGAATATGAAACAAGTAGCTACAGTACACCCTTCAAATATACTGTATCCTGCTTTGCCTTGTATTATGCTATCTATGAACACTATATTAGTACCAGATGATATCATATCATGTGAAATACTAAAAAATGGGTCACATCTCAGCCGAGATGATAAATTGGCCAACAACCTAACCAGAGGGAGGTGCTGTGATAGATACCTGGACAGCAGTGTGTTCAGATAATCGGGAGTGGTGGGATCAGGGCTAAGAGGAGGGGATGTTACAAAAGAAGCCGCCTTGGCCCAATTCTTGCTCCAATAGTGTGTCCCATCAGTCCCCAGGCTGGCTGTGATTGGCTCCCCAAACACAACATGTCCTGCGAAAGAAATAACAAAAAGTATAAAATGTACAGCGATTTATTTTGAGTGATTCTCAGCCATTTCAAAATCATGAGTTGCAGATCAATGAATCCTGATTCATTTGTCAGCAGTTTAATCTTCTGCGTCTTCAGAGGCTTTGCAGAAGATAAACCACGGCCTCTGGCAATGTTGAAATTTCACTTTGGCTTCACAGCAGTTTAGCTTGTTCTTTTGTGTGTTATGGTTAGGGTCAGCTGGTTGTGAGTTTTTGTTTTGTTTCTAGTTTTCTAGTCCCTTTTTCTCTGTTGGCCCTGCCTCTCTCTGTGTCTCCTGTGTTTCCCCCCTTCCCCTCCAGCCTACTGCTGCCAGCTGACTACGCACACCTTTGAAATTCATCATCATCACCTTTCCTGCCACGCACACCTGCCTGCCATCTACAATCAAGCTCAGTACTTCAACCCCGGATACACTCACCATCTTCGCTTGATCGTTGTCTCACACGCTGTCCATTTTTGTGATCCTGATCTCTCTTTGCTTGTTCTCTGCAGCCATCGTCTCCATACCTCTCTGTTACCTCCAGTAAACTGGCTTCGCCATTCGGTCCCCACCTCACGGCTTCCTGCTCCATCCTGCCTCCGATTCACCAGCCTACCCCTTTCGGACTCCACTACTCCCCGGATTCCAGTGTCTCCTCCTCAGTTCCCCCCCACGCTTCCCGAGCTCACTCGCCATTCTACTCCTGTTACTCGGGTCCCTTGCCGTCCTATCTTAGACCACACTATCCTGTCTCAGAGCCCTCGCTATCCTTCTCCAGCCCTCAGGTCATCACTATTTAATGGCCTTTCTGGTTTAAATGTAAGAGTTTGGGAATAGTTTCAAACAAATGTGTAAAGCCCAAAAAGGCCCCTAAATGGTGTGCATGACTGCAAGAAGAAGTCCTTCTGAGGCCAGCATGTTAAAACATCATGTGGCCTTTTGCCGAAGACATCCTAACACACATTCTTCTGCTCTGCCCTCTTGCATTTTCTTGTTCCATTTTTTAAATTGTATATTTCCCAACCCATAACAGCCAGGCAGACCCTCGGTTCACCTCTGCTCTTTCCTGGGACTGTGAGGAATGGTTCTGTGACAGCTAAACCACAGAAAAATGGCTGAATGACAAATCTAAAAATCCATCTGAGAATAGCATCTTTTTTCATAATGTCAAGCACAGCCTTGGTCTGTGTACATCTACAGATTCAGGAAAGACAGCAAAATCATCTTACAAGGGTGTAGGCGCAGTGATACCGGTATATGCATTCCAAATGCCTCCAAAATCCGAGCAAAAGATGGAAAACAATGAGTAGAAGTTAAATCCCACAGTACAATAGTCAGAGCAAAAAGTGGAATGCAAGTTTCTTAAATTCATTCATTCATCATGAATCATCATGTTCTTTTCCTAGACTATCCATTGTTTTAATGACACATTTCTTGTTTGTAATGATTTGAGCAGTTTCCTTCAATCAAATTTCTAATTTCTTTCTGACCTTTAAGTGAATATCATGTAAAATAAAACCTGTAGACTATACAACATACCATCATGTACCTTTAGGTGTGCAGGCAGTTTCATTTCATACAATCAGTTTTTTATTTAATGAACTTAATGCTGGATTAGATATAAACACACAGTTTAAAAGAATCTGCTTTGTGCAGTGAAATCAAAATCCTGATCTTTACCCTTTTCCGGGCCTGTGAGATGATGTCAGCAGCACTCTTGCTCATGACCCGGGTCACATAGAGAGGACAGTTGGTTTGGCTGGCGATGGTGATGGCACGAAACACCGCCTCGGCCTCCAGCTACAGAAGGGACAGCACATTGTGGTTGACTTGGACATGTTTTTCCCATTAGGATTTTCTCAAATAAACTTAAAATATGTAAACCACAGCAAACTATGTATTAATGAAGCCTTCTTATTTTAAAAATTTATTTTTAACCAAAATGACAAGTGGAAGCTTGTAATTTTAACATAACAAACCGGAGAGTTTATGGATTTATTCAGCTGCATTGAGTTAGGGTAGTTAAAAGTAAATTCATGAGATTAATTCACAACAGCAAACAAATGATAAAATAAACCTTAGCAAGGTCAGACTATTGCCACATGCTCATGTTGTGTTTTTTTTACCCTATTTTGATAACATTTATAAAATGGCCATGTCTATATTTTTATGTTTGTGATAGTCAGTGAGTAAGAACCAAAAAACAATTTTCAATACAAAATGGAAACAAAATTCCAGTAGAGGGCCAATGTAGGCCTATGCCTATAGATGTGACGGCTGTCTCATTCATGCACAAACACTTGTACACTTTATTGTGTTGCAGTCCACAAGCCTAACATGGGTCGAATAACCAAAAACTTAAAACCAAACAGGACAGCAGACTACACTAATAAACCACTAATATTACTAGGTCTCTGCTCAATTACAGTAAAGTATGTTACTGGCTTTTGATTCTTAAGACTCCACTTACAACAACTGCATGACACTATGAGACTGGTGGGACATGTTCACCCTGCTGACCTACAGAGTGGAAAATCCCAGTCAAGCTAATGACAGGCAAGTTGCTGAGTTAAAAGCGTGGCTTTCATTTTAATGTTTGTTGAAGGAACATTAGCAGCAACAACTGGGGGAACCAGAGAATTTTCACCCAATGCCTCTAGTGTGTCTGAAACCGCATGTACAGTATGTAACAAGAACAATGTGTGTGAAAACCAGTCCAAGAATGTCATCGCGGACAATATGAGTGCGTACAATCTTTGGAAAAACATTAAAGGTATCAAAAAACATTAAAACACTCAATATCTCAATAAAAAGTATCAAAACAAATATACTTGGCTATTTCAGTATTCAAAATGTTCATGAATGCATGTTTATAATAATCAAATGTGATTAATGTATAGGTGCATAGTATAGCTATATATATTGTTTAGGTGTGTGTGTGTGTGTGTGTGTGTGTGTGTGTGTGTGTGTGTGTGTGTGTGTGTGTGTGTGTGTGTGTGTTATACCTCTTCGGGCCTGCTCAACACGTGTCCCTCTGGTCCAGTGATACCCATCTGCAGCATTCGGGTCTGCTCCTGTTGAACAAACACGCAGAAAGTAGACAGCTTAGCTTATAGGTAAACTGTATGTGGGACTAATTATTAGTGTTCAGTGGTTTGAGTGTTCGGGCTGATGTAAAGTTTTGGTCACACTCCAACATGATATTCTGTTTCTGCTTCTCTCTGCCTGTGCGGAGTATATGAGCAGCAGTTTTACTGTCAGGGTCAGGCCACACACAGAGGACTGTGGGAATCCACGGACTTTGTGTGCAGGTACACCTATCTCCCAAATCTGGTGGCTCTTTTGTGTCATAGTAGGTGCAGAAGTTACCCCTGCATGGAGGGACTTAGCGTCTGTCATTTCACCATGGATGCTTTATGATGACATGCTTCTTTTTAAAGGTCCCATTGCATTATGAGGTTTTTGTTAACATTAATATGCGATCCCCCAGGCGGGCCCATGGTCCCCCAGTGGCTAGAAATGATCATAAATGTAAACAGAGCCCTGGGTATTGCCTTTGAGAAAATGAAAGCTCCGATGGGCCAATCTGGAATCTTGCGCCTTATGACTTCATACTTGGCTGTAATTCTGCCCCAAGGCTGAATTTTGGGAAAGAGACTTCCGATACAGTATTAGGGGACCACTAAGGTCTATAAAAAAGCATCCAAAGAGCACCATTTAAGCGACCTTTAAGTGTTAAGAGGTATTAAGGTATTTTTAACCTGGGTATTATTTACATAATTTGACTATTTTCACTTTGCGTCATGCTTACTACTGTCATACAAGAAAATTCCCGCAAGACAAGACTTGCAACTCAAGAAACCATACGGTAAGCAACAGAAATTACAACACTTCAGCAGCATTAAGGGTCATGGTCGTGATAAAGTGAGAGTGAGCCCAAAACATTGGAAAGTATGTTTTTTTTTGACATTTCTTTATCTCTTGGTGTGCACCCATTGATGTATTGAGAGTGTGCAAAGTCACCATTATAATAGCAATCCACTATGTAACAAGCACGCCTGGTTTTAAAGGGAATGTGAAATGACGCTCTGATTGGTTTATTGCACGTTACACCCAAACCACACCTATGAGTAATGTAGCTACTTTAGACAAACCCATTTTAGATTTGCGTCGGGCTCAAGAGTCATTTTTTATCCTGCCGGTATAATAGCCACAGCGCCTGAGATCCGTCCACTGAGCTACTTCTCTAATTCTGTGGAGAAATTCTCTTTATTGAATTTTGAATTTATATTTCTAAAAGGGAAATTAAAGTTAAAGACAGAATTTTCCTTAAGCAAGCATCTAGTGGTCAAAAGAGCTACAGCAGTTTCACACACATGGCAATGGTTTCAGCACATAGCCATGGTTTGTCTTTTGTTGTCCTCTGTACCAGTACTAACAATGTGTATCACAAACAGGTCTAAACAAGAACTCTCTATCTCAGGACCTCTAAATTTAAATAAGGGCATGAAATAATCTGGCGGTTTAGATGTTTTTGGTCTTAAAGTTGATGGAAATCAGACTCCCTCAAAGTCCTAGTTTAAGACTAGATAGAAGATCTGGGATTTGCGTATGCACATACACACACAGTGACAGAATCCAGGCATGGTCTGGAGCTTTGACTAATACCAATCCTCTCAATCCACTGAACATAACAATTCACATTCACTTTCATTTGGGTAAACTACACCCACACATTAGTGTCCTACAGGAAACACACACACATCTACCCTCTCATCGGTGACAGTGTGTTTAGTCTGTAGGTAATGGAGATACAGTGCGATAAGGCTCGACCAGAAAGGTGAACCAAACTGACATAAATCACATTAAACCAAAACAGACCAAAGTTGGACACATGACAAGTCATTAAAGACGGTATGAGGCGGGGGAGAAATGGGAAGAAAAGCTCAGTTTGTCAGTCTTTATCTTTACCTCAGCAATGATCTCGCCATTTTCAGCATGGACCTCAGCGATGCCTCCTCTCCGCCAAGAAAGTAAATATATCATAGAGCTGGAGGAAAAAGGCAAAGAAACAGTGAAAAATTACAGTGGCACTCTTTTTATATTTAAAAACCCTGCCGGGCTGTTTACACAAGAATCAGACACTCCTTTTATTCTCGGGACAATCCTCAAGCCACAATTTAAAAGAAGCCCACAATTTACATGATGTCTACCACAACATGCTGCAATTATCGTGTGTGGTCTCCAGAAAAGGTTAAACTCATGTGGGATGAGCTGCAGATGCTGTTATGTTGCTGCACCACAGTTCCTTGGTGAGCTGCATGACATCAGTTTTTCAAGCTGGACTATTTCAGTTGCCTCATGTGCTCCCCTGAGCAAACGAATTAGCTATGGCTGCATGTGGAACACATAGGCATGCCTCACACACCGTCTGGACTTACACTTAGTTTTTCTACATTTACCAGTAAGAATTACAGTATGAACTCACGCTATGTATCACAGGCTACAAGTTACATGAGGATAGGGTGTTTTGAGAGAAAAAGATTAAATTTGAGAAATGGGGGCAAAATGCCACAGTCTTTGTTCCGCATAAAGCTAATATTAGTTATTCACTAGTCTGACAAAGTAAAAATCAAGCCAAAATCATCCAAAGTTACAGTGTTTTAGTAAAATAATTCAAGCTTTGTGACACAATTCTACTTTCTGAGTTGCAGTGGAACGAAAAAATAGAACACAAAGTTAGACTGCAGAAGCTTTATATTAGCTTGTGCCTTTATTCACAAAGTGAGAACTGTGGATGTTGCCTTCCATCTCTTTACTGCCAGTATGGAGACAAAGAAAAATGACTTCCATTAAAGTGTACACTAAATTATTATAGTTATTGTACCTCACTGTTACTCATCTGGTAGTAGTCCTTGTAAGCCATGTAGACCTGGAACAAGTTCACACCTGTAACAAAGAAATGCAACATACAGAAGTAAACGTTTGAAAAATGACACTTAAACCCCCCTAAAAAGGTCAAAGGTGGATATAAAAATGATAAGTAGATGCTATGTTACGCCAACACAGTCTACCTTTCTCCTTGATCAGGTTTTCCACTTCCTGCTTTACGCTGTCATTCCAGTGGGTGATGTCCACGTGGAGGGAGTAGTCGCAGCAGCTCTTCTCATCGGCCCACTGCCTCCACTGGTCATAGGCCGCCATCAGGCTGCAGCCAGGATCTGGGATCACATGGTCCACTGGAGGAGGTGGATGGCAGAGGACAGAGGACAGAGAGATGAAGGGAGGAGGGCAACAGAAGAAGAGTTTGTAGGGAGAAAGGGGTTTGAGGAGAGGAATAAGGTGATGGATTCACACAGGTGAAAACAAGGTGGCAGATGAAACAAATAAAAAGACAAAGAAGTGACAGAGTGGGTTGGGGATAGTCACACGTAGGGAGAAGAAGACAGGGTGACATCAGGATATGTCTGCTGGTGTTTCTATGCTCTCCCTGCATTGTTTATCTTGCACGGTCAGCTGTCTGTCTGAGTACCTGCAGTGCTCAGCCAGTACGGTTGGGTACTGAAACGCGGTACCAATAGGGAACCGGTTCTGACGTAAACAGTGGTAACAATACTAAAATAGAACGAAAATTTCAGTGCCTGATTTTGGTGCCTGACTTTTTACTGCCCCCTGGTGTTCCGGCGTCAACTTGCGTGACGTCAGTGCCGCTACTCTGCACACTTGTTGAACTGATAGCGAGAGGATTAATAAAGATGCCGAAGGCAAAACGCTCCAAGGTTTGGCTGCATTTCACATGTAAGGATGCAGACTCTGCGACATGCAACAAAAGCAATATCATGCAAGGGAGGTAACACTTCAAATTTAATTAAACATCTGGCGAGACATGGAGTGTATTTCATAGCCGAACAATGCGCTGTTTGATAACCTACGTGACGCAGAGACAAGCACGTCAACAGCAGCTGCCAGTGTTGGCCTCACAGCCGGACAAATTGAAGTCCCAGCCCTGCCAGTGTGGTGGTGGACATCACATATGATGATGACGGTAACCTTCTCTGGGTTAAGTCTAGTAATTTAATGCCAACCGCTTCGATATACGAGGCTATACTGTGTGTGTTAAATATTTGTGCTTATATTGTTTGGTTCAATATTGTTTAACTTGATATTATGTAAATGGAATTTTTTATTTTATATTGGTTTATTCATTATTACCATATGTTACTTGTATTTATATTGCTCAAAGATTTAAGTTAATATTGTGTTCAGTTTGGCAATTTAAATAAAAGGGTATAGTTTTTTGATAAAGTGTGTGTGGTTTCGTTTTTTTAAGTACCGGTTTAAGAACCTTTTAAGCAGCAGAACCTTTTAAAAAATAGAGAGTAGGTACTGGTATTGGATAAAACCCAACCTATCCCCAACCCTATCAGCCAGTGGGGAACAACCTTGTCAGATGTCATATTACATTTTAAACATCTTTGTCTGGGAGCCGGTGTCCTTGATGAATATGGGGCCACTTCAACTGTGGCTATTTTCCGAGTCACTTTTGCTTTTGGTTATGTAACAATCAATCATTAAGCCAGTGGATTGTTCCTGATGGCACCACCCACAACATTGAGTATAATGCCAGCAAAATTTGAGGTCAATTGAAACATATATTTGAATTTGCATTATTTACTGTTTAAAAACAGTGTTTGCATTTGTGGATGCTTGTAAGACTATTTGGGTAATATCTTTTGTGTCTGTTATTTTTACTTAAAGTTATTTATGGAGAGACAGTACACAATAGTAAAAAAAAAAAAAATATCCTGCTTCATCTTACTCAGCTGTAATAAAATAAGACCGCCTGCTGGCTCAGCAGCTGACAGGCATCTTTATCTCATTAAAGATGAGCCAATCTGCTTATCTGGTCTTTGCATGTTAATAGGATAGAGCTGAAAATGGCAGTGACAAAAAACAACATTGTTGTTTACCATGTCAACCATCTGAACAACTTTTCTGTCCACTGCCACATAAACATCAACTGTTAGCAAATACAGACATATAGTATACCATAATCAGAGGCAAATACAAAACACAGTATGTTTTCACTTTCTCTCTCACTCATCACCCACTGGAATATAATCCCTCTATGAATGGAGCCCATGAATAGAGCTTACTACAGTAGGACGTCTGTTAGTGAATGTGTCGGGTTAAACACAGTGCAAGACAGCAGCACCCAGCCTAAAAAGTGGTATTAATGAGACTGTGGTGCCTACCAGCTGTTAGCTGTGATAGGGCCTGGTCTGTCAGCTACGTGAAGCACACATGCTGTACATAGACAAGGATCATGAAGACAGACACTGGTGCTGTATTTCCCTGGGAGCAGTGTTTTACTCTATGCCCCCTCCAATCCTCCCCCCTTACACTCAGTCTTTTGTACAGCCCTCTTTTGGAGAACTGCCCAAAAACAGACCAAAACCGTTCCCATCTCTTTCTCGTTTCCTTTGTTCGGATCGCAGTACCCCCCCCCCTCCACTCCTCTTTTGAGCTTCAGTCGGAAATTCAACTTTACTGTGTGGACGACCTTTCCTACAGCCCTTACCAATCATGGTCGTGCCCCCAGCAAGAGCAGCCTTTGATCCCTGAGCAAAGTCGTCCACGGTTGTGGTTCCACGGTACGGCATCTGGAAGTGGGTGTGGCTGTCAATGCCACCAGGGATCACCATCTTCCCGTTGGCCTCGATGGTCTTCACCCCACCGGGCACGATCAGGTTGTCGCCGATCTGCCTGTTGAGGGAAGTGGTTATTGTTTTATTGTTTTAATTGTATGATGATGTGATGTTGCATCCGCAAAATGTTTGGACAGCAGAAAAAAAAATCTATTACTATTTGTGCTTTGTAATGACAATGAATTGAATATGAATCTTGGATGTCGCTACATTCAAAATATGCTGATATATTGTCAAGTAAATTAAGATCACAAAAAATGATTATAGCAAGCAATTCCTAACCACTGATGTGCAGAACATTGCCGATTTCTAAATATGTTGTTGTCACAATCTGATATATGCAGACATCATTTTAATACATTTAAATCATAAGCAAACTTTTTTAACTTCAGACTGAGCCCAAATCAACATCAGCCACGCTTGAAGCAGTCCAATGTCACCATGCCAATGCATCAACATTTCAACCCTGCTAAACAAAATCCTGTTGTTCAGACTTTATAGAGGAGACAAGCCAACCAGACAGACAGAAAGGCCGGCAGAAGCCAGCGTCTCTATGAGTTTGCCAGCAGCCCTATGGTCCAGCAGGCATCTGGGTGTTTATTATGCAACACCAGGCTTTCATGGGTGCCTCTCTCTCAAGTGCCTCACTGAGGGGCAGTGGGGACAAAGGGCCTATAACTGGAAAAGCGAGTGAGAACAGGACAGGGGAAAAAGAGCGTGATAGAGAGGACAGACACAGAGAGAGGAATTCACCCAAACTACCCTCACCTTGTCTGGTGGGACAAAGACATGGTCGTACTGGCACATTAAATTGGGGCTTAGACTGGCTGTTACCATCATACCTTGTCTTTGACCCAATGGAACAATTAATTTGTTTTTGGCTCAGGTCAGCTGGCGAAGCTGACGAAGTCTGCATGATCAAGCAGCTTGTGCTTATACATTTATTCATTGAAGTTTCCATGTCATCCTCATTCTGGGGTGAGTCAATTAGAGAGATATATTTATTTGGTTTAATAAAGACTGCAATATATGACTTAAAGTTTCCCGGTGTAACTGAGAGTAATGCAACCAAGCTTAAGCTTATGTCGCCTGTCTCCAGTCAAAATGTTTTCTTTAACCTGTCGCATGACCCTTCTTCTGCACATTCTTATCAGAATTAGATACATTCATACATTAATAAGGAATCTAATCTTCACATTTGAGGTCATTAAGATGTGTTAACCTAAGTGTTACTCTCATAATTATATCTATTGCAACTAATGGTCAGGATAAAAACAATCTTAATAAAATTTGAGAACCATGGATTATATACAGTACGGATTTCAAGGGGGCTACTTTCTGCCTTTCCTTTTACTTTCAGTCAGACAGATTAAGATTATCTCTGTGACACTGAAGTTTAAAGAAAGCTGTAGGCTTGTGCTCCTTGCCCCGATCGATGTAATTCTTGCAGGTGTTGAAAACCTCTACAACAAAGTCCAAAAGGAGAAAAGTCCAAAAGGAAGAACATTTATTTATTTATGCTACATTATTCATTTGCAAAGAAAAGTGGTGTCCCTAAAGATTGGATTTTTCCTCATTTTTTATTATCAATTTCCAAAAGAGGATTTTTTATTACTCTTTTTAGTCAACTTAAGCAGGGGTTCCTATACTCATGACCAGCACTGTATGACAATAAGGAACCAGAATTTTCCATTAACATTCACACCAATTCACCTAGCCAACCCATCTAATGGAATGATCAAGATATCTGACTTAACATTTTGCACACATCATGAAAAATATGTAAATTTCTGCAACAGCGATCTGCACTCTCATAAGAAAGATGCAGTTTAACATGAGGGAGAGGGAACAGATGAGATACAAACAACTTAAAGGCAGCAAATGGATGATGAGCCTGAGAGCGAGTGGGGGAATGAAAGCCAATGGGAATGAATAAAAGCAGAGCAGAAAGAAGGACAGCGGAGGACTTACTTAATGAGGCCATCCTCCATGTAGATATCAGCATGGAAGGACTGGTCATCATTCACAATCCTCCCGCCTTTGATCAGAAGCCTGTCGCTCTGTAGAAAAAGGGATGGGAACAGGGCAGGGCCAAGAAAAATGTTATGATTCAATGTAATTTGCTTCCAACAAAGACCCACTTTGGCTTGAAACATTGTTAAGTAAGCAAGCTTATTTCAAGGAAAATCTACTGAGCCAGATATTTTCTGTTGTATATTTAAGGAACTGGAGATCCTTGTGAGTTAACTGATGTGCTGCTTTTCTGTATTGCTTGTCTGCTCTGTGGTCACTCTGCGCGTTTAAATCTGACCGAATCCAGTGACTAATCATCATTACTGTCAGCAGCATTATGATATCGGCAAAAGGCAAAATACTGACCAGGTAAATCTGGGAGTGCTGGTTTGATGTATGCTTCACAAAAACAGCAACTACTTCTGAGGTTCACATTTCTCTATTAATGATACGATTATGAATAAAGAAATAATGATGAAGATGAAGAAATCTAATTTCAGAAGAAGGTATTCATAGAGATAGACGTTCAGCTTGCACTGTAAGTTATATTCCCTGGACCGGTCATGGTGCTAACCTTTGGGAGGATGACATTTTGCTGTTGGAAGCAGAACTGAAGCTGCTTTTAAGGAGTGATCACGGATTAACATCTTAACCACCTTATCAAGATTTTGTTTGGAAACAACTGTGGATGTTATTTCCTCCGTACAATCCATTTATCTAAAAGAACGACGCCTTCGGCAACATTCACGAGGCAGGATATTTTTAATTTGCATGAGAAAACCAGCAATCCCTATCACTAAATGTGATTGGTGCTTTAAAATTAAACTAAAAAGGATTTTCACATCCGAGGAACCCTTCAACCTTGCATTTCGTAACGTGGTCTGATCTGGGCGTTGCCATAACGCCACACACTAAGACATCAAATCTGCTGCTGCCGCTGCACCATGGACTGACTCTAGCAGGGCGTTGTCATGGTGACAGGTTGACTGCAGGGAGACAGACTAGAGAGGAGAGGAGACTGGGTGCCTGGTTTTGCTGACTTGTTGGATAGCTACCTCAGTGAACAACTGGTTGTCAAACACAGTGGAGGGCTACATAGAAAGAGGGGAGTTGATACTTGGTAGATTGGCAACTGTGCAGGTGGTTGGACAAACTGTTTAAGATGGTGGTTAATCAAATGGCCACATCACAAGTGGATGAATTGTAGTCTGATATGCAGCAGTTCTCTGCTATAGCATTTCAAGTTGAATGTTTTGGGGGTCTGTTTGTTGGAACAAAACAAGCAATACATACTGTATACATCAAATATAGTACATGAATAATATAATAGTTACAGCCCATCATGAACAGTATCTATATTCTGTGTGGGAAAAAGAATAAAGTTCTTGAATTTCTGGAGAAACAAATGTCTGTTTGTGGTCAAAGTCAACCTTCATGACTTATGGAAAAAAAAAAATATTGTTGTACCCTTAACAAGTGCAGATTCAGTAATACATTCACAGTCTTTGGCAGGACTCAGTTCTTCGCCCTGCTAAGAGGGACACACTTCCATATTTTCCCAACAGCACATGTGTGCAGTGATTTACAACCCTGGCTTTAGACCCAATGTTTCATCATTATAATGAATTGCAGCCACACCCTCCCACAACAGAAAAAGGGAATAGCACAGTTTGGTTTTGTATAATGTAGCTCAAATTATACAAGCTCTATCTGCTGAGTTCATAATCACACGCAATGTGTGTATCATTGTGTCTTTGGGTGTATGTGGTGCAGATGGTGATGGAGTAGTGTTAAACACAGCACAGAGCTTTCCTTGGAAACCACACCCTAAGCAACCTATTACAACACACAGTCATCAGTGGCTGGAGCATAGCACCAGCATAGATCATTCTGTAGAGCAATAACATATAACGATAGTTACATGGGTAACTCCAGATTCTATTAGTATAGGCGTAGCCCTCTAAGGGCTACGCTATTGGGTTTATCCCTTCGCGCATGCGCAGTCGTGAAGATTTTCTTTTCCCGCCCTTGCGTCCAGCACGGGCCTCAACTACGTCCGCATTTACTGTATATGTACACAGCGGACCCGTTGTTCGTCTCCCAAAAACATCAGCTTTTTCTTCAACTAATGTTCTGGGAGCAGGTGGCCCGTACCTTAGAGGGCTACGCCTATACTAATAGAATCTGGAGTTACCCATGTAACTATCGTTCTATTTCGTATAGGCTTCGCCCTCTAAGGGCTACGCTATTGGGTTAGGGCGAAGCTGATGTAGTCTATGCCACCTGCGACACAGGGCCAACAAGCCGAACATAGACCACATTCCCCTACAACAATGTAGGCTCAGTCAGTCATTCTTCTGATCAAGCCTGCCATGCCAATGGCGTGGCCTGAAAAAGTTCATAAGGCCCGCAACATGATGGCAGTAGTTAATCATTAATGGAAAATTGTGCGTGAATAGCCCTGTTGTGCATGCGACGGAGTGACATGATTATCTCCGTGCATGTAACGTGATTATGATCATGTATGGGATTAAGAACTGCGTCTCACCAAGAATACTCCAGAATGAGAGTGGTGAGACAGTAGAACAGTTTCTTTTTTTTTTTTTTATTGCACGCATCCAACACGGCATTACGTGTCGTTGACTGTGGACAGAACTGAACTGGACATGGAAGGTTCAGACATGTCCCGCAGATAGAAACGGATGAAAGGGCACGGGAAGCCCACGAGGCTGCCGCACAGATGTCGGCTACTGCCATGCCTTTAAAAAGAGCCGCAGACGCCGACAGAGCCCTCGTAGAGTGCCCTCGGATGTCGCGGGGCTCTGCCCCTTCCATGCTATAAGCTTGAGTAATAGCCTCGCACAGCCAGTTAGACAGACGCTGTTTTGAGAGGGCTGATCCTTGGGAATGTTCTCTATAATGCACAAACAGCTGCTGAGTTTTCCTGATATTTGCCGTGCGTAAACGTATTGAGAAAGAGCACGCACTGGACACAACCGGTGGGAAGCCTCCTCCGCATCGTTGGCATGAGGCGGGGAAAAAACCCGCGAGGAAAACACCTCGACCGAAAAGAACTAGTTAGAATCTTCGGTGTGAAGGAGGGATTTGGCTGTAAGGTGGCTGCGCCCCGTCCCCTCTAATGGAGAGGCATGACGGGAAATTGACAGTGCACACAAATCACTCACTCTTTTGCTGACGTCAGAGCAAGGAGAAGTGCCGTTTTTAGCGACAGCATTCTGAGAGAAGCTTGTGCCAGAGGCTCAAAGGGGGCTTCCCAGAGCCCGGAGCACTAGAGCAAGGTCCCATTGGGGGTGAGGGGTCGAACAGACGGTTTTGACGCCTAACCCCTTTTAGGAAACGCTTCACCAGGGGATGCGCAAAAACTGTCCTCTCACCATAGCCTTCGTGGCAGGACGAGATGGCTGCTGCGTAAGCCTTGACTGTAGATGGAGCCAAATCGCTATCCACCAGAGTTTGGAGATACGTCAACACAAGAGGCAGGGGACACGATGTGGGATCCGCGTCCCTCTCTGTGCACCAGCGCTGGAAAGCTGACCAGCGTGCTGCGTAACATGCTATGGTAGAAGGGGCTCTGGAGCCCTGGATGGTGCGCACCACGGCAGGGGCAAGCCCAATCTCTGTAAGCGTTCCCGTTCAGCAACCAGCCCCACAGCCTCTGGGTTATCACCGGGGGGTGGCAGATTGCGCCGTTCAGCTGCGACAGTGCGTCTCCCTGCCACGGAATCTGCCAGGGGGAAGCCACCAGCAACTGAACGAGGGTCGGGAACCAGGACGCTCGTGCGCTCTGGTGCCACCAGAACAATCGACAGGTTCTCTTCCTGGATGCGCTCCAGGAGGCGAGGTATCAGCGGAACCGGGGGAAAAGCATATAGGAGGGTTTTGGGCCAGGGCTGGTGGGAGAAGGCGTCTACGCCAAGGGGAGGGTTGTCCCGCGCGCTCAGGGAAAACCACAATGTGCACTGTGTGTTCTCTCGTGAAGCGAACAGATCTACCTCCGCTTCCCCGAACCTGTTCCATAGCGTTTGAACAATAGTGGGATTCAATCTCCACTCGTTGTGGGAGGGCCCTCCCTCGACATCAGGTCGGCCGCCCGGTTCAAAACCCGGGGATATACACTGCTTTGAGAGACAGCAGATGACTGTGCGCCCATAGCAGGAGGCGTCTGGCTATTTCCAGCAGTTGGGCTGAGCGTATGCCGCCCTGGCGGTTTATGTACGCTGCCGCCGTCATGTTGTCTGTACGCACGACGACGTGTCTCCCGTCACCACCGGGGTGAAGTGTTTCAGCACTTTCAACACCGTGGACAGCTCCAGGCAGTTTATGTGGGGAGAGGGGAGGAGGCCAGACCCCTCCCACCACCTGTGACTCGCACATTCCCCCAGCCAGTGAGGGACGCGTCGGTGTACACCGTCATATATGACGTCACTCTGCCCAGGAAACCCGGAAGACAGGGTCCGGGATTCCCCCAGTATGACAGGTCTGACCGGAGGGAATGAGGGATGGACAGCATTCGCCATTTTGGCGAACGGGATCGAGCCGTTGACGATGAAACCACCTTTGGATCTTCCTCATGTGGAGGAGACCCAGGGGAACCACCGTGTGTGCCGCGGACATCATGCCCAGGAGCCGCATCACTGACAGCGCTGACACTGTTGTGTGTGGCCTGAAGCGGGACAACAGAGAGGTCAGGGCAACCTGTCTCGGTGCTGATAACCTGGCTCTCATTGTAATCGAGTTCATGTCCACGCCCAAATAAACTATTGATTGTGCTGGGACTAGAGCGCTCTTTCGCCAATTTATGGCAAAACCCAGCGTTTGCAGGTGCTGCAGAACCTCCATAGTCTGTAGCGCCGCCTGCTCCCGAGAGGGGCTAGGATGAGCAGATCGTCCAAATAAAAGAGGACTCTGATGCCCCTCTTTCGTAGAGGCTGGAGCGCTGTTTCCATGCACTTGGAAAAGGTGCGGGGGGCTAGCGAGTACCCGAACGGCAGCCGGTTGTACTGGAAACGGGCCCCTTGGAAGGAGAACCGCAGGAATTTCCTGTGCCTGGGAATGATTTGGACGTGAAAGTAAGCGTCTTTCAGATCCACGGACGTAAACCATTCGTGGCGGCGCACACATTCCAACACGTGCTTGACGGTTAGCATGTGGAAAGGGCGCTCCATGATGTATCGATTGAACTGTGACAGGTCGAGGATGGGACGCAGTCCCCCTGACTTCTTCGGTGTGAGAAAGTAGCGAGAGTAAAATCCCCCGTTCTCCTCTCCTGGAGGGACGGGAGATAGCTCCGCTCAACAGCAGCCCTTCTAGTTCCGACGTCATAGCGTCTGACTCTGCTAGGGATGATACAGTAGTCTCCAACACGCCCGCGAAAGGAGGCGGGGGGGAGGCAAACTGGAGTGTGTAACCCCGTGTTATCAGTTTTGACATCCATGAGTCCATGTGTGTCAAACTGACCCATGCGCTGCGCTCTGATAGCGGGCGAGCACATATCTGAGTGTTGTTCACCGACATGGCAAGCAGGAGCGCAGAGCCCATCCCGCCGCTGGGCGAGACGAGTGATTGTGTCGCCCAGCCCATGGTAGGGCTTTTTCGAAAGGGCAGTGGCCAGCCGTCGCCTTGTGGGGCGAGAGCGGACACTGGGTTAACGTGTCCCTTGTCCCGCCGGCATCGCCGTGGGGGAAGGGGTGGTTGAGCGGCGTCGTCCACCGTGGGTGGATCATTCCCGCTGCCAGCATAGCGAGGAGGCAGTGGTGCCGCGTGCAGCAGCGGTCTGGTGTGTTGTGTGGGGAACGACTGTCATAACAGCACGCTGTTTAGAGCAAACAACGGCTGTTTGGCTGAGGGGAAACGGCTCTTTAGTTGTGAGTGTGTGGCCCTTAAAAGGGCCGTTGTGTTTCCAACCCTCAGCTGGGGAGTGACAGGCGATCCCGCGTCCCGTCATTGCCACCGTCTTTGCTGCTTGCAGGGTGGCTCGGGAGGCGGATTGGACCAGGTGGGAGCCGCTCTCATGGGTCTCCGGCCCGCGTAGCTTGCCGGCCGTGTGGAGCCGGTTGCCGCTGCGAGGGGGACCAGGTGGGGGTCCTGAAGCCGAAGCTTGGGAAGACGCAGCCGCAGCAGGTGCTGTGGGGCGCTTCCTTTGTGGCGGTTGTCATGGCGACGGCGGGGTTGTGAAGGAGCCGTTTCCACGAGCCGAGCCTCCGGCCGCTCCGCGTCCTCCGCCGCTTGATGGAGATGAGACGTGGCAGTCTGTAGGCGGGGCCCAAGTAGTCCATCGGGAGCTATGGGGCCGTACAGAAGCTCGCGTCTAACTTCCGCAGGCAGCTGGGACATGTGGAGCCAGATGTTTCGCTGGGCCACAGTCTGCCAAGCCATGACCCTGGACAGCGCCACCGTGGACGCCGTGGTAAGGGTGAGGATGGCGGTCATGGCTTTGCCAATTTCCGTGGCCAGCTCCGAGGAAGGGCGCCCGGGGTTGTGGCCATGGCGGAGACGGCAGAGGCCAGTAAGGCGATGTTGTTTTGTGCCGCCAGCCCTTGGGCAGCACATTGGTGGGCCCGGTCAGTGACTTGGGCGCACACTTGATCTTGGGGAGAGGGAGGCGTGGGCTTCCGGTGGCCGAAAAAGGTGGCTTTCGGGAGCAGAATTGCCAGGCTCCCCTCCAGGGAGGGACCGAGGAAATCCGCGTCTGTGTCGCCTTGAACCCGAGTAAACGGGCGTAGCGAGAGACGGGAGCCTTCAGTTTCCCAGGCTGTGAAAAAGCCTCCTCCACAAAGGCTGAAGCTCGCGCGCGGCCAGAGTGGTGCCCGTGAAGAAGGCTGCTCCTGGGCGTAAATATCCCCGCTCAAAAGGCCGCGGCGGGCTGGCGGCTCCGCTGGGAGCGCTATGCCTCTCAGCTCCGCCGCCTTCCTGATGATCTCCGGCAGGTCAGCGAAGAGAGCTTTAGCGGTGGAGGTTGGAGCCGACTGAGGCAAAGGGAAGGCCGCAAGCGGTGCCCTGGCCGTTCGGGAGACGGGGAGAGCTCCAGTGGGAAAGCGTCAATCGCCGTCTCAAGGCCCAATCCTCCCAGGGGAAGAGGGGATCCTCCCAGGGGGAGGAGGGGAAACCAGTTACGGAGGCGTTGTCCGAGAGAACTGAGCCAGGGACTCATGCTCATCGAAACGCCGTCCGCCAGTGGTTCCAGGGTGTCGCCGGATTCCCGTTTGTCTGCCCAGCTGCCGTCCCCGTCGCCACCAGCCTGACAAACCAGAAAAGTTTCCGCCCGTCGATTTAGCTCTTTAGATGACAGGCGGGCACAAAACTGGCAGGAGGCGTGGCGGGTGAGAGCCTGGCCGGCGTGAACGGCGCCGAGGCAGGTCTCGCAGCGGGGGTGGAGGTCCGGCGGCAGGATGTAGCCGGTCCGGCAGGAGGGGCAGATGCGAGCACCGCTGGAGAGTCTTGAGCTTGTCTTCATACTGCGACGTTTGAAGAAAAAGTGGGAGACGAACAACGGGTCCGCTGTGTACATATACAGTAAATGCGGACGTAGTTGAGGCCCGTGCTGGACGCAAGGGCGGGAAAAGAAAATCTTCACGACTGCGCATGCGCGAAGGGATAAACCCAATAGCGTAGCCCTTAGAGGGCGAAGCCTATACGAAATAGAACATTGAATATTTATCAAAAATCTCATTGTGTAAATAACATTTTGTTAAAGCACGCAATATCGACATTGAGGTATTTGGTCAAGAATATCATGATATTTGATTTTTTCTATATTGCTCAGCCCTACTTTAGATATAATCAAAGTCAGCACTTTAAGATCCATAAACTGCCAGCACTGAAAACCCTTATTGTTGCATCAGATGAGTAAAGATTTGTTATCTGATTTATAATACTGCAGCGAGGGTGTGCCCTCATGCATGGGTGCCTTACTTAAGTGCTTCAGCAGTCTTACAGACTTCCCCCTTGTCGCGCACACACACACACACACACACACACACACACACACACACACACACACACACACACACACACACACACACACACACACACACACAGAAACTCATATTCCCCTTTGTTGGTTTCTGCCCACACTCCCCACTGGCCTATAGCAGCACGCAAGAGACCACAATCATTTGACAATCAATAGCTTTCCATTTCCATAACAACCCAGGAACTGTGTCAGCTAATTTCAGTATTCCTCAGTTAGTGCAGCTGCGTGTGACATACATAATGTATGCCTGTCTGTGGACTGTATTTGATACAAGACTTGAGTTATTTCCAGTCAGCGGAAAACAACATATTAACAGTTGGCAAGGCTGTATGGGTGACCAAACTTTCACCCATATCTTTTTCAAAGACACATTATTTTAATGGGGATTCCTGTTGTTAACACTTTTTAATCTGACATTATAAATCTAAATGCAGTCTGGCCATTTATGGTGGCTTTTTCCTGGAATCTATGACAAACAGACCCACCACATTTCCAACATTTAATTGAAAATTGACTACAAAGTGACAGAATGCTTATTCCCAATGTCGCCACGATTATGTGGTTAATGTGTGTCATAAGTTTATTGTTTCAGAATGTTTCCAGAATTCTTTCATTTTTCAAAAGAATTATTTCTCAGCTTTTCTGAATTATTTTGACTATAATTAAAAGGAACTTAGTTGATTAGCGTTTTACGATTTCCATTTGCAGTAAATTTCTTCACTGTGTAACAGAACTCAAACTTGTGTGACATTGCTGGAGTTAAACCATCTGTTCTATTATGTGTTATGGGACTAAGCCTAATCATTTGTAACAACATTAACTTTGGCAAGGACAGTTAAATGGCAAGCATGAAATTCATGCATGTTGTGGCAAATGTATGATCTGACTATAGATGACTACTGCTTTTTCTATTGATGCTGTTTCCACCATAGTGGAGATTGAATTTGGTTGATTCTTGCCCACACTTCTCTGTTGAATCCTTGTTGGACATTGATTTAACCAGTTCATATAGCCTACATTGTTTTAAAACTCCCACAATAAAAATCAGATCACAATTTCATAAAGCGCCCAGCCAATCACTGGTTGGATATTTGTACTGAACTTCAGATAACAATGCATCTCTGTTCTTATACTTTTAAGCAATTGATCCTGTGAAAAGAACTTGCTTTACACAACTCTGCCCTAACCTACCTGAGCAATAGGACGTTGTGAAAAATATTTTAATGCATTCAGAGATTGAATTATTCTGGTTTGGACTGGAAGGGGCAACTCTTAAACTGGCACAAACCCATTGACCAGACATTATCCAAATATAGGGATTTTCTGAGCATCCCAGAATAAGCAGCTAGAGCAGCCACAGAGCAAGGCGAGGTACAACAAGACTAAAGATCTTGATATATACTGTATCTATCTCTTTCTAAAGAGATTCATTTAAATAGTTTGTACAATATGTAGCATTCTTTAATTTGAGGCATCATGACTACACGAAAATCCAAGAAAAGCATATATTCTGTTAAAAAATGTTTTTAAACTATGAGACAAAATGTTTAAATCAGCCCTTTTTTCCCATATCATCTAATACCCAACTGGGTTTCCTCAGAGTGCCTTTTTTTTTTTTTTAACATGTCTCAACTTTAATCTTAGATCACATATATTTATATTATCTTAAAGGGTTAGAATATATTGACACAAGACAACAATGATGGTGTGTTGATGTTGCGATGTTGATCCTGATTTGCTGTGACCTTCCATGGTCACTGACCATGTCCTTGTTTGTCAATTACATCACTGTTCCAGGGCCCAGATTTTGGAAGGGAAAAATAATCTCACTGGATGAGATGCTCACTCTAGTCATAATAGTTTGTTCAGGCTGTCTTTATTCGCCATAAACTGCCAATACACTGACTATACAGATATCAGCTGTAGGTACCTAGTTAGGTGGCTAACTGGCACCATGTGGAAGTGTGTTGTTGGGTGTTTGTGTGATAGCAAACTCTCAGAACTCACAAGGATCTCCAGTTCCTTATTTTATCTCTCTGTCTCGCTCTGTTTTCTTCTGGTCTTTGTATGCTTATGTAGCATTTTGTTTGCATCTGTCCATTAACTTGCAATGCAAGCAATTGTTAATGCAACCTCGCCTTGGGCCCCATGTTGAAATAACACATAGCAAGGATGAGTTCATAAGATTAGTGCACCAAGCTTAGCGGTCACTGGCCTATAACAACAGAACAAAGTCTGCAGTACAAATTGATGTGCAAAAACTACACAACCTACACAGCTGGAGAGCGAAATGAATACAATGTCTAATTTTAACAAGATAAAGTGATGTTTCACCAAATATCCAATAAAGCATTAAACCCTAAATGGTGGAAACATGGACAACAAATGGAGCATTGAGAAAGCTTAAAAGTTTAGAAACGTGTTTTTTGTATTGTTTTATGGATAATGAATACTAATCTGACTAGCGTGTGTGTTTAGGTCAAACAATTTAAAGAAATAACTATTAGCAGAGACTTATGCTTATGCCACCACATATGTTTCTTACTGATCTTTATTTCTATAAGTGTACTTATGCATGTGTGTGTGTGACTGTGACCTACTCTTGCCGCTGGGTAAACAGTAGAGGATTTGGTGTTTTGATAAATCGGGAGAGTTGGAGGAGGATTAGCTTTAACACACACATCACGCAATCATCACAACTGAGGTCGACTACATGTGCATAAAAAAAGATCTGTTACAAGTAGCTGAAATCAAACAAATGTATACTAAGTCTGTCGTTGATCTAAACTGAAACTAAAAATATGCATGGTTTGGGAAACTGTGTGCTTCCAGCTGCTTTACTCTTGCATGTATACCTCACACAACTGCATCCTCCCTCTAGTGTTGACAGGCTCATCTTTTCAATGTCTGGCAACAACATAGAGGAAAGTTCAGGTGGAAGAAATATCTTGTCATTTAACTCTCTTAAGAGAAACAAAGAACCAAACATGAAGCACTTCTTGCTGCACAGGAAAAAAAGCCATTTTGTCCTACAAAAGGCAGCAGCAGTAATCAAAAATAGACGACAGGATGTTATTCTTGTACTACTACGCTGATTTGCAATGACAGCTTTTTTCCACTTCCACCAGACTGGAGGGAGAAGCTCATAAACTGGGATGCAAATTACTAGTAGCCACTTCTTCATGCTTAATAATTGGGAATGGTCCAGGAAAACTCCACGTCTATATGAAACAGGACAAAGGGGCTAAGAGGACATTTGAGGAGGCCTCCATTAGCTGTGACAGAGACCCTTTTGTGGGCGGAGAGAGCAGCAGGGAGGCAGGCAGGGACCGGTGGAAGAGGGAAGTCATCCTGAATGTGTACCAGTTCCTCTGCTTCAGCCCTGTTGCCTAGCAAGCAAAAATATTTACTCTTTACCCAAAACTGCACAGGATTTTTTTCACATTCTGGATAAGTGAAAACAATGAGACACATCAATCTAAATTAATTGTGGAGGGTCCTGCCAGCAACGGTTGTAGAAAGATCCTGCTCATCTGGAATGTTGATTTTGTGATAGGCTGGAGTAGTGTAATGTATTGTAACCATGGCGACAAAAGAAAGAAAAAAAAAAAAAAAAGAATCTCTCAGAATGGATCTGATTAATCCAGACAGGTTGAATTATAAACCCTCCTAGTCAAGAAGTCTGAGAAGTGTTGGTGTGTGACTGAAGTGTGTGTCAAATCACATCTCCACACGACAAACCAAACAGGGGTTGTATTTCCCTGCCATCACAACTGTATATTGGTCGCCATGGTGAGTTGCATGGCAACGCCTGGGCGGCCACAGGGTATTTTGTTTGCACTCAAGCCCACTTTGTTGCAGGCTGCGTGGTGATGGCACGCTGTGGTGTGGCGGAGCCCTGTTCTGTGGTGCGTCAACAGGGGGAACGGGTTTCATTCCCCGGGCAGCGCCGCCGTCTACCGGCCCTATTTCATGCCCACAGATGCTCATTCCAGCTGGAGAGGATTACTGATGACATGTACAAGCCTGGAACAACACTGGGGCTGCTGTGTGTGGGTATTAAAGAAGGGAAGAACCACACCTAGAAATCTGACAGAGCCACTGTGGCAGAGAGCAGATGCAAGGAAACAGCTGGAATAGAATGGGCAGGCATGGAAATACAGAAGGAAAGTCTGGACGTGAGGAGGGTTATACATTAAGCAGATATAAGGTTGTTGGTGGTACTATGTGCCTGTAGACTCTAAATGATTTATGACATCAGCACTTATTGGGGAGTTGTTTGTCCACACACAGAGCTGATATTATTCTAAATTAATTGAGTATGAACTTTTATTAATACTAGTATAGTGCTGATTTTCACTAAGTTAAATAAATATTATAGTTGTTGTCCAGTGAGGGAGCAAGCTGCAGATTTTTCAGAACAACCTTTTAAAACCTAGTACATGTGGTACGCATTTTATGGTCAAAAGAATAGAAAAGTATTAACTGCTCTAAATAGTAATAGTCTGATAGCTTTGTCTCAGGCCAATGTACCAACAGTATACCATCAGTGGTAATGTCTGTAGAATTGCAGTATCACAGTTTGTAATCACTTTAAGTTCTAATACATAAAATGTTCATACCAAACCCAATTTTGGTTATTATTATGTCCAGCCTTTTTTCCATTCTGATATGGCCTCTGTAAATAGTAGTTGACGCACAAGGGATCACATGAACATTTAAAGCATATACTGGGAGGGATATAGAACAGAGGTCTTCAACTTTTTTTAAAGGAAAAGGACCCCTTAAAGCTATAGTGCATAGTTTCTGCCGCCCCCATGAGCAATTCTAAGTAATAACAACACTGTAGGCGCGTCCACATAATAAAAGCCTTACGTGATTGCGCAACACCCCCTCCCACCCCTTCTTGATGCAGTTGCTAGCAGCTAAGGAGGACAGGAGGATTAAAAAAATAAAAAACATGATGAACTGCGCAGGAAAGTCACCGAACGACACAATCTTCTAAACATTGCGATTCTGAGAAATACAGACAGAGTTGTGTGGAGCTGATACTCTTAATTAGCTTTATGGCTTCATTTAGAGACATTTGTTGAAAAGACTGATGCTGTTGTTTATCCTGGGGCCAGTTTAAACAAATATGTGCATTGTGTGCATTATTCTGTTGTACAGTATTCCTGAGTAGCCACTGAAAGCGTGTTTGCTGCCCCCGGTGGTTCATATAGGTATCATTTTGAACTGAATACGGTGACCTGTATTATTAAAACACAGGGGTCACCAAATCAACAAAATCAACAGAAACTGGAGAATTACTTCAATCTCATTGAAACATTGGACTACCGTAAGAGAAAATACTAATTTAAGCAGTAAAGCTGTGTGAAAATTGTGCTTCTTTATTACATCATGGTAGAAAGCCAATGAATAAGTCCCCTGTGAACTGAAGTGGTGTGAAACTATTTTATTTCTGCTCTTGGTAAAAGACATCAATGAGATACTTTGTACTGTTGTAACAGCTGAACGTCAGTCTAGTTAACATGTTGGTTACAACTGAATGGAGCTTGTCTTTGAGGATTACAGCAATCTCCCAAGTGAAAACTCTAACTTTGGTTCCCAGATAGCATATATCTTGAGGCCATCAAACGGCACACAACACACTCATGGTACGATTCTCTTCAGTCTGTGATTTCTTGTCTCAGAGAGGAGACAGATCGTATCTTGGTGAGCCAGTACTGTTTGATGCAGCATCACTTACTGGTTTGATATGTGTGTGTTTTCATATAGAAAGTACATGTTTTTCAGGTTTAACACCCCACAACTTTACCATAAAGAAAGGCTAAAGAAAAGAACACACCCAATGTCTCTTTAGGGGGTTGGTATCATTGAAATTTCCATCTCTATAATGACTGTGTAAAACATGCCATGGAAAATTCTAGCCCACTTTAGCATATTCGAGACATGCCCTACTTTAAGAGTAATGAGATCAAGAGACTGTGCTCAGATACAGAATACAAGACCTCTAAGGCTACAGGCCAAAGCTACTCCAGTCTTCCTAAAAAACACTCCTTTGGTGTGATATCAGCTAAGGAGACAAAACAAAGGCTGTCACCCAAAAGCTGTCAGCCAAGCAACACACCCCTGACTGCAGCCTGAGCTACAACAATGAAAACAGACTCTCTCTCACTCTCACACACACACACACAGAGAGAGAGAGAGAGAGAGAGAGAGAGAGAGAGAGAGAGAGAGGGAGAGGGAGAGGGAGAGGGAGAGGGAGAGGGAGAGGGAGAGGGAGAGGGAGAGGTAGAGGGAGAGGGAGAGCTTTCTCTGCAGTTGTAAAAAACACCATCACCCAGCTGGCTGTGTAACACCAGCCTGCCCTGAATTCAACCTCCACCATTCGATGCTCTGATTCTTTCTCCTTCTCATAATGCAGGAATAAAAGCACCCCATTCCAACGGCAGCTTATCACAGCTCATCAGAAATGGGCGTGTATTTCCCCCCCATCTCTTTTTTCTCTCCTCTCACTCTCCTCTGCACTAGTCTGCAACATGAACAGTAGATCATGTCTGCAGTCTGCAGGGGACACAATTCATTCTTATTATCTTAAATAAATAAGACCCTGTGTGGAAATAACGTGCTGATGCAAAGAGATTGCAAATTGTATTGCACTACTCACTTGTGTTCAATGATTGCCAACCACATAACCACAAGAGGACAATATAATTAGGCTATGGTACCAGGATACTTTACTGATTGAAAATAATCAATTATGCCCGAAATAATCTCATTAAGAGAAAAAGGGCCGGACACATTCTTATCAAAATGGCTAAAACGTTATTGTAATCGCTTCATGCGCATGGAAAGAAATATGTAGTCATTGTTTGCTAAATGTAAAGGGTGTGTAGGGGGAATAGATACCATCTAAAGCACATTAATGACATATGGTATATTTATAAAAGTATATGCCACTAAATTATATTTTAAAATATTCATTAAATATGATGGGGTCACCATAAACTCAGTTATGCACTGCTGGCAGCAGAAATACCTGCAGAAACATGACAATGGTTTTAATGGGCGAGCCGGCTCGCCATACGCATGGAGCCCCTCAACAAAGAAGATGCAGGACACCTTTAAGAAAACGCCTCATCTCTCTGCCTGGCTGTCACTATGGCAGCCAGCCATGCAATTTCATAGCGCGTATTTTTTTCAGCGGCTTCCTGCGGTTAAGTCTGACAATAAAATGAATCATGCACACGCCCCGAGTCGTGCTGGTGGCCACATTTATGTTTATAATGCATCGCTGTGAAACGGCAGCGCGACACACTCACGCAGTGATTTGCAACAACAGGCATCAAAGTTACCACAGCCAATGAAGCATAAATAACTAGTTTACTTACTGTGATCTTTGGGATGTTCTTTTTTCCTTGGTAAGACATGTTTCGTTCGATTCCACCTTTAAAAGCAAGCTTTGAAAAACGGTATTCCCTCTTTACGGATGCTGCAGCGGCCCTCGCCTGGATGGGAGCTTCAGGGAATGGTCGCCACTCTGTCAGTGCAATGTAAAGTGCTTCGCAGAGTGCTATAGGAGCGCCTGTGGTTCAGTCACCCGGCCCCTCCCTCTATCGGCTCAATTGGGAAGAAGCGGTGTCACAATCTTCCCACCAGAGGGCGCAGTGGAGCAGCTGCTGAACAGCCTGCATCCAGTTGTCTGCATTACTGGGCTGCCTGTGGCACATTTTTCTTACACAGCACATATATGTGACATTAGTCATTATGGATTATTGAGGAATTGTAATGCCTCAAAAACAGCAAATCATTCTGAACTAGATGGTTTATTAGAAGAGAAAGCTGGATGTTCAAAAGCAGGACATAATCCCTGCAGGGTATAAATTAGCATCATACTCAAATTTGTCATCCTCACTATCGACATTAGGTAGTAAAAGGATGTGGCTACTTTAAAATCCTATTGCACGTTTGTGATACTGTCCACCATATAGACCTACACTGAATGAATAGACAATTCAAGTAAATGAATCAATTGGGCTGTTGATAGAAAAATGGCTAGGATATGACCAAATGTATGTTTTCAAGGGAATTGAAATAAATAAATTCAGGATCACATGGTTAAATAGAAACAGTATATGTGATTCAAGTAGGTTAAGAGTGTAAATCTTTACTAATAATTACCTACAGATTTTGTTTTTCTGAACACAAAGGAGGGGCAATATGGTGTAGCAGCTGTCACAGAGCCTGCCCTCCACATTACACACCCCACATGTCTACTCACCACGACACACACACACACACACACACACACACACACACACACACACACACACACACACACACACACACACACACACACACACACACACACACACACACACACACACACACACACACGTCCCCCACCCAGCCATGTGTCTCTCTATTGTTTGAACCTAAAGTGGATCCCCCTTCACTCCACTGCTGGTCATTTTCTCCACCACTCCCATTCTCAGCACAACTGCACCCATAAGGAGGTTCAGTACATGCACGTGACTGAGGGCGTGCCTGTGTGTGTGTGTGTGTGTGTGTGTGTGTGTGTGTGTGTGTGTGTGCAAGATACAGTTTTAGATAAAGATTTAGTATTCTGTTATATGTGAGCTATATTGTAAAAGCATTAGCCCTATGATTAATATACTGTAATAGGCTGACTATCTCACAACAAGCACTAGTCAGACACTACATGTCATTTACTACAGTTACTTGCATACTGCAGAATTGAAAAAAAAAAGTTTCATTATCAAATATCTTTTTTCTCAATGCTTTAAGTGTGTGTTTCCTACACCTTCTTACCCTGAACTATTATCGACAATCACAAATTTTACATATTGAGAGGAGATGCGCAATTTTTCAAGAAAATGAATAGCCACTGATTGTTTTCTTCCGGCCTTTGGCGGCAAGATAGCCTACATGCAGACATGTCCTTTCATGGCAGTGAGGCAGTAAGGCATTACCTCAGCATTCCCAGGCCTTGGAGAACACATCTACAACACACTTCCAGTTTGCATGCCTGCTACCTCTGCAGACCACATTAACCGGCTGACACTGACAGACAGACAGGGGACAGACAGATCAGGGATGCAGAAAAAACTGTCAGGTCATCAAAGATGCACCAGCAGACTAAGCACCTTGGTGTCCCCAAATGGAAAAGAGAAGTGATAAACATTCCCTTTGATACTCAGCAATTACATTGACTTACACCCTGACATATACACATTAGCATGGGCCTATTTACTGACATGTGATCACTTCATACCAAAGGATACCATTGAATTTAGGAAGGCAAAAGATCTACAGTGGTGACATTTTTTGGTAAAGGTTTGAATTTCATGCATAGGAGATTTTGTTATATATTTGGATAATGGGACAGATTAAATCACAGGGCAGCAGCAATTTAGTAATGCATTTATAAAACATTGTTAGACTAGCAAGAGTCAACATTGAAGCAGCAGAGGCTGTGGCACTTTAGCATAGCAGTGTCAAATTTCACAATCGAAGTAACACAGTTTTTTTTTTTAATAAACTTTAAGTTTCCCAGGGCAAGCTGAGATAACCCTGATGGCATCACAATGACATAATCATTTTCCAGACCTTAATAAGCTCCTCGCCAATGTCCGTTTCCTTACACTTTCTTTGTGTTGGAATTCTAAACCCCGGTGGATTCATGAGGACTATGGTTAACTGCTCCTCACATCTCTGCATGGTAAATTGAGACAGCTAGCTAGACTATCTTTCCAATCTGAGTTTTCTCTCACACGACTAAAACAACTTTTGAACTGACACATTCCACCAAAACAAGTTCCTTCCCGGGGATGTTTTGCAGTGGCTCCGTGCGGAGCTCAGGGCCGCTCAATACAAGTGTGATTGGTTTAAAGAAATGCCAATAAGACAGAGCATGTTTCTCTCCCATTCTGGAATGCTGTGTGGACTAGCCAGACCCTCCTCCGCAGCGTGTGGAGGGGGGTCTGGCAAAGCGAGACTACAGAAGACATAATAATAACTGTTTTACAGGCTGAGTATTACTCCCCATGACACATGACAAGCTCAAATGTGTCAATGTGTACGCGGGCCTGTATGTTTACTGTATGTGTGGGCCAGCATGAATGTGTGTATAAAGAGCTACTTCCTGTCTGACTTCCACTCTGCAAGATAACAATGAGGGGAGAGGGTGGGAGGGAGGGGGACATCTGGCTAACCACTCCCCATTATTCACTCCATTACTACAGCTGATTGCATTAATTAGCTCACAAGACAGGAGAAAACCAATCAAATCTCTTATTGTTTACTACTACAACATCAACACAAGATTATTAAATGTCAAAAATGTTTCACCAAAGCCAAAAAAAATAACCACACACAACCCCTAACAATTAACAGACTATAAAGTGAACTGATGCACTTGAAAAAAGATGTCAGACCTCATGGATAGTCAGCTTTTCTGCTTATCATTTGCACGAAAAGGTTCATGTTAGGCCAGAGAATGTCAGAAGAGTAAGCATGTCCTGACTCTGTTGTCAGTCTGATGTCCTCAAACAGTTTTCAAACAAAGCAAAAAATTTCACTCAGCCTTACTCTCTGTCTGTTGATTTCTGCTGAATCATCTTGTCCCTCAGGAGGTGCAATACTGCTGTTCAGTATGAGGCCACAAGGGGGTTGGATGTCTACTGTACATAAACACTTAAAGTGCTCATGTTATGCTTTTTGGCTTTTTATGAGCTGCAGCAATGTGCAGTACATGAAGAATGTGGTGTTTTTAAAATGAAACCATGCACACTTATTCTGATATAACCTCTAAATACAATTATGAACCTGAAAATAAGCATAATGTGGGCACTTTAAAGGAAAAAGATAATTGTATTTGATCATGATCTTCATCATGATGGACTGTGGTAGTAAATTCTGTAATTACATTTAGAATTTAGGAGAGAGAAAGTAAACATGTTATTATGATAATGGCAGGATTCAAACAGGTGAGTAAATGAGTGTGTGCACCGGCCAAGTCCCAAACTGTCAGGCTCCAACTGAGTCTCCAATGAATCAACGTTGGGAGACAAAAGAGGGCGATGAGAGATCTACCGCCAGAGCAGAAACAGTAGCATACAGTCTCGCTTTGCCAGTGTGGTTAGACGTGGATCACGCAGTGTTGAAGTTGTTGAAACAATAGGTGCGACAGGCATTAAATGGCAACACAATGCCAGACACAACAAGTTATTAAGTAGACTTTAAGTGGTCATCTTTTCTAATGAATGTTTCTCTTTCTTGCCAGTTTTTAGGCCATAACAGATTCTGCTGCCAAAATCATAAATGCAAAATCATCAGCGCTGATTAGGTGTTTCTCCAAAGCAGGGGTCGTTTTTTAAATTTTTTTAAACCAAGGACCCTTTAGCTGACAGTGAGACGGATCAGAGACGGCCTGCTACTAATATTATATAAAATGAAGTTGCATATTAAACTGGGCGTAGGGTGGCCTAAAGCCTTTATACAGTACATATCTTTTTAGTGCATAGAAACTAAAAATAATCATTTTTGACATGATTTTATAAAGTGTCTTTTAATTTTACACATACACACACCCAGACAGTGAATCTTTAGGATTAAGTGTATCTGTGGATGGCTATTTCAGTGACAACCTACAGGCCAGTATGCCCATCACCACTGGGGATTTGTATTTGCTAATAATATGTTGTACTCATGTTAAGACATTTCAATTTTTTAAAAAACTTTCAAAAACGAATAATAATTTGGAGGGCCCCCTGCAGCATCTCTGAGGGCCCCCTAGTGGTCCCGGACCCCCTGTTGAAGATTTCTGCTCTAGACAAATCTGTACACAGGTAGCGTTGCTTTCCAAAGACAATATTAAAAGTTGCAGTACATGCTGTCTGCTAATTAGAAAAGTACATAGTGCAAACACTTAAACATTAGCACAATCAATACAAACTAAATTTCACGGATTACCTCTTAAAATACATGACATTGCGTTGTCATTGTTATCTTCTAAAATAGGGATCTTCAACATATTTAAGCCAAGGACCCTTTAACTGAGAGAGAGAGACGGATCAGGGACCCTCTACATATATTGTATAAAATTAAGTTGCATATTAAACAATAATAAATATAAATAATAATAATAATAATAATAATAATAAATTATAATTTAAAAAATAATAAGAAAATAAAAAAAAATGAACAATAAATTGGTGGCCCCCCTGCAGTAACTCTGAGGACCCCCTGAGGGCCCCGGACCTCCTGTTGAAGATCTCTGCTCTTAAGCAACACATGTAGTGACATGCTAAACATAATTACTTCAAACACAATAACTGTTGCTGCAGCTGCTGCTGCTGCTGCTGATGATGATGATGATGATGATGATGATGATGATGATGATGATTTCAGACCGGAGTTGACGTCAGGCTGATGCATTTAGGCAGAAAATTAAATTGAATGGATTCTATTTGACTGTAATACATGGCATATTGTATTACATGAGATTATTCCAAATGTATAACTGTTTCCTGCTTCTTATAAAAATCAATTTGCTCAATTCATGGGTTATATGATGTGTATGTGGCCAGCCCTGCAATAACTAACTAGTAATCATCCTCACTTTGTCTAATGCTGTCTTCTCTCTCTGAGCCAAAATTGTATGCGTGTGTGTGTGTGTGTGTGTGTGTGTGTGTGTGTGTGTGTGTGTGTGTGTGTGTGTGTGTGTGTGTGTGTCAGAGCCAGAGAGAAATAGAGAGACATGAATCATCATTTTTGTTGGTGCTCAGAGAGTGGTCTCCCCCTGACATTTGAAAAAAACATCTTTGCAAGTTTCATTTAATAGTGTGTGTAGTAAATAGTGTGTGCCTACTTGATGGCACATGCTAATATTATCAGCCAATTCTTCTTTTTCTTCCATACACGTTTTTGCAAAAAAAAAATCTGCCCATAAATTTGTAGTCAGATACAAATATAATTCTTCAAAACAGGTGGCCTGATGAGAAAAGGTCATGTGGTATGGTTTTGTGTTACTTTAAACAACATTTTGAACATGACTGCTTCAAAAAAAAATCTTTTCTTATCTTATCTTTTTGTTTTATGCAAATGCATTCTTGATGTCATCAAGAAAAGATTAAAAATATGTTTTCTGCAGGAATAATGCAGAAGACAAACCTAGACTTGCACTCTGTGGTGCTGAAAAATTCAAACCCTGCATCTATAAGAGGACATTTTGACACTTCACAGTACTAACTAACTCTCAGGTGTAAATAATACACTTGATGCTTCCACAGTCAGTACAACAATCTTTCAGTTCCAACCTGTGTTAATTACATGCAATACATCAAGTTTAATAAGATTATTCGGCAGCAGGATGCTCTAGGTGAATATAAGCTGTTCAGATTTCTTTTTGACAAACATATGCCATCACACACACTATACAGTAGCAGCAGAAGTGGTTTTGTTCTCTTTTTTAAGGCACACGTACTGCAGATTTTAAAGAAAGGACCATGTTCATATTTCTCGGTTGAATTTGGTGTTATGTTTCCAACCTGTGTGACTCACCTTGTCTATGCATGGACATTGCAACAAACTACAAAATGGATTAGTTGTCATACTATTATGATTTATCTCATTACCATGTCTTGTTACTGGCTTACGTTGTAAGTGCTCTAATGGACCTACAGGTGTCACAAAAACACCTGTAGGTCCCCCCATCATGGTCGCCAACTCTATGGTTTCCCCTAAAAAAAAATAGAGCTAATGTCTGCAGTGGACCAGACTTGTAGCCATGGCATTCATTTTCATTTTCATTTTCATTCACAGTCCAGCCTTGAGGCTTTCCAGTCATACTCAGTGTGGCCTTGGTTGCTCCAGTCTTTTTTTCTCTTAATGTTACTGTCTTGACACATTGGATGGATTTTCCTGCAGAATTCTGCTGATGAATGTTGGCAGTGGATGGTAAGTCTGTGTCATTTCCCAGCCATTTTGGAAAGCACTGTCCCCCAAACACACACACACATATACCTTAAAAACTAATTTTGTTAGCTGAGATACGATATGTTCTCCACCTCAACTCCACTTGTGGCTGCTTGACCGTTTCTTTCATGCTGTATAGGGTTCTATGACATGCATTATACACTGATTACTTATTAATGTGCTGTATCTATTCTGCGGTGCTGTTAAATAGGCTGTATAAATTCTCTAGGTAGATTGATATTCTATAGTGAATAATTTGATATGTCATATAGTGATGTGGCAGTGTGGCACATCCAATCATCAGTTAAGGGTCTCATCCCTATTTTAGTTCACAAATGCATGGGGCATGCATTGGCGATGGAGTGATTTTAATTTGATTTAGGTGTCAAGGTCAATTTGTGAGTCAGAGTAAGTCTGTTAATCGTGCTAGTTATTTGCAATTTCAAAGGTTGTAAGCCTGTATAGTGTACCTCTACATAGTTCATTCACTTCCACATTATTGTCTAATAATACTATTGGGATTTTTGCTCAGCATTGAAGCATCATAAAACATCACTGTTCAAAAAAACAAACAAAGGTTGCTACCAGAAGAAAAACGCTAAAACAGTCAGCAGTGACACACTGTAGAAAACACTCATGTCATGTACACATGCTGCTGCCATTCATGCAAAAGTTGCAGTCTTCTTCTTACCTTTTCATGTTCCAGGTTCTGCAACACTTCTTTACCGCCGCTGGTTGTGATCTCAACCCGAGCTGAGTCTTTCACTCCTCGCCTGTTTGCCGCGGGACTTTCCACATCAG
The DNA here is from genome assembly GCA_013375575.1 of Percina caprodes. Lineage (NCBI taxonomy): Eukaryota > Metazoa > Chordata > Actinopteri > Perciformes > Percidae > Percina > Percina caprodes. Next base: position 226,898 of record JABXJD010000505.1, on the reverse strand, counting down.
GGCTCTTCGCCTGCCGTTTGGCGGTCCTCGGGGTGCGGGAGCCCCTCTGGCCGACGCTCAAGGCATCAAAGTCTATGGATTTACTCTCAAATGCGCCCTCGACGCTGTTAAACAAGCCGCCGGATTTCTGCCGAGGCACTTGGTCAGCTGTGCCGGGTCGGGCGAGATAAACCGGCAGGTCGTCCTCTTCCTTGTCCCAGTTTCCCCTGCGCTCTGCCATGGTGGAGCCCTCTACAAGTGACCAAGAAAGACGGATAAATTAGTGCTGAAGTGGTGTGTGTGTGTGTGTGTGTGTGTGTGTGTGTGTGTGTGTGTGTGTGTGTGTGTGTGTGTGTGTGTGTGGTGCTGTGAGGTAGCCTGAGCAGACAGGCAGTCAGGAGTTGCGTTAAAGCCAGAGGTGGCCTAATAGCTAGCACATGGTTTCTGTCAGAGTCTAGAATGAGTTTATTGAAATAGTATTGGAACCCTACCTTTATTGCGAAAACCGAGAAAAATAGAACCCAATTCTCCTATCTGATCTGATCCAAGAGTCAAACTATTATATTCGTAGTCGCCAATGTTCAGCACTTCCAAAAGTCTGCGAGCATATTTCGAAATTAACCAATTGTAATTAGACACACGTGTGCGCTCGGGTTTTCAAGGTGCGGACGGAGCTTTCCACTTTGTCGCTGTCCTTTCAGCACCACTTACGACATTTGCGCTCTCCGTGTAAACCTTGCTAAAGAGGAAACAATTCAAAGTAGGCCAGAGCTGATGTTTCTTTCTAGTGCTTGTCTGGGCCTTCAACGGCGACACCTCCGTGGCGATTACTCACGCCAGCACAAATGAGGCAGGATCGTGTCAGCAGCGCATGAGACAAGCATCTTTCAGGCAGCAGGTCTCAAACTGAGAGACTGCTGAGTCGAGACGGCAACAGGAGTCAACACCGTCACTCAGTTACCAGGGATGCAATTACATAATGGCTGAATATCAGCACGTTTCACAAGTTTCAGTGGGGTCAAAATAGTCTCACTGGGTGTTTTGTTTGTATGCTTACAAACCAGAAACTCTTTCCAAATAGCCTATAAAGTTAAGAACAAGGATCTTGGTTCTGTACTCACCATTTAAATATTAAATATATATATATATATATTTATATACATATAGATGCACTGTATGCGCCTCATGTTATTGAGTAGTTATTAGTAGAATTGCATTACACTTCTATTTCATCACCTTTTGCACTGTTAAAATTCCACTTGAATTGTTGAAATGGATTGAAACTTGAAAGAATAATGGCAGTTCTGTTTTGCGCAGTATGAGGATGGCTTTAGTTTCACTGGTGAAGGTAGAGGCTTGGTGGACATTTTCATCAGCTGGATTAGAAACAGGAAGCCCACTGCCTCTCAGATCCCATTGAAGTGCTGAGTGTGTGTGCCTGTGTGAGTCCACAGAGATGTGAAAGAGATGCAAGGCCAGTTGGTTATAATGAAATCAAAGAGGCTACATCCTCAGGTGTCACTTAACAGGTTGTCATCAACGGACGTGGAACCTGGGATGTTTTTCAGGCAGGGAGAGCCACTTCATGGGGTACGGCAGTCGAGCTAGCATCCAGTATTTCCTATGAGGCTCAGAAACTAGTTCAGCCATGGCAACCAAATTTCAAAAAAGGTATCGGTATATTTGTAAGCCAGAGGAGAACATTTACATCTCACTGGCAAAATGTCAGACTGCATTTAGGGAATCATTGCAAGAAATAAATATAGTATCAGGCAACATTTCCCCTTTAGTTCAAACGCTGGTTGCTCTCAGGATGTCATTGTTCTTCTGATCGTAACTGTGCGTTACATATGTTGTTATTTTGTTTCATAGTGGCAGACATTACCTGTGTGACAGATTTTCTTTCACTGACATTCATAGAAAGCCTATGCATAGGAGGAAAAAAATAATGGCTGAACACTATATTTTGAAAAGAGTATTTTTCAGGAGACTAAAGCTGAGTAAAACATGATGAGTAACTCCATTTCCACAAACTCTTTGCTGCATATCATTGTCGCAGTTCCGGTGGCTCTGTTGGCATCTAGCAGCAACTTTCCACGCCAGCAGAAACCTTCCCTTACATGAATGTGATTAAAGCATCAAGGTTTGTGGAGATGCCAAGAACCCACTAAAATTCCCCACCTCTGTAATTCTATGGTGTCTTGCTGAGTCTTTGTGTTTCATGGGTGTCCTGTCCCCTTTTCCCAGTGCGTGTGTGTATATACACAGTAAATAATGCTGAGAGAAAAGGGGACAAAACTATAAAATTGACAGCATTCTTTATATTTTCACCCGTGCATCCTCTTTGTGTTTTGGCTGGCTACACATTCACACACTAACACCAACAATTCAGATGACTTTAAAATAATTGAACATGATGTGAGAGAACAAGGGCAGTGCTTAAAGGCTATAATGCAGATGCTTGTTTTTAAAACTGCACCCTGTTTTTACTGTGGTCTGGACAGAGCAGACTGACTGGGAGGCAGTGGAGCCATCAACTCACACTGTCTGGCTTTCAATATCGGTGATGTCATGATAGATGAAAACATTAAAGACAAAATAGTCAGTCAGTTGTTTATTTCATTCGGGTATATTTTTCTGTGGTTCACTGTCAAAGGTTGGTGGGTCAAAGGGTTGTCTGGTATTTCCCAGTTAATAATGACCAAATATTTGGCATTGCACCTTTTGAATGACTTCCTGTGACAAGGCTGCGAAAACAACAGGATATTGCCTAGACTTAATGATGCTTTTAAAACAATGACGGAAGCAATGCTGGTAAAAGCAGGAGACTATTCCCCATTTTCATATTAAAAATGGATGTAAGGTAGGTCAGCTAGTAAACTGAATGTCCCCATAAGACAACAGCTCAAATATTGCCACCAGCTTTAGTGCCTGTTCATCCAGGCATGTTGTAATGACAGTAGATAGGACAGAGATTGGCAAATGCACACATAGTGCTCTTCATGGATTTGGCACAAAAGGCCTGACGGCTAGTGAGACCTTTCAAGAAGTGGGTAAGTGGGCCACTGTTCTACAGGCAAGTCAATATGAGTTATGGGCCGTCCCAGCCAGTCTACCAGTTGAATTATAGGATCCAACTATGTACATGCATCACACCCACTCTGTATTTGGTGGCTTTGGTTGACTCATCTTCATTTTAACTTTCTTTATGGCCTCTGCATGAAACAAATTTATTGTATATTTTTTAGAAACTGAGAAACTGCGACTATATCTTTTCCGTTTCTATTTCACATCAGCACACAGTCACCAGCAGCATTGAACCTTTGGCAACATGCACAAGATGATCAGGAGAGAGCATGGACAAAGGCTTACATTCTAGATTCTTATCTTGGATGCTTGGGTCAAGCCAAATTAAAAAGTAATGGCAAACTGAGGTCAAAGATGCAGGAAACACTTTTTCTTTGTTCTTCACAGCCTAATGCTGGAAGTTTATCCTTACTCTAACTATATGATGAAAAGCAAGTGAGTTGCCGGTCTCACATGTTTAATTGGTGTATGAGCCATGAAGTCAGTGTTGCTAAGCAGCTGAACAGAGCAGACTGGGCAGCTGCATCCGTCTGGGACGGTTTGGCTGCTGACCAGCTGCTGCTGAAATGAGGTTAAAGAGCCGCCAAGGATGTACTGCCAGGCAGTTGAATCTTGTATCTCTTATAGCAGGGCAGGCCTTTTAACACACAATGACACAGGGGGTTTCATGTCATCCAGAATGGCTCATAATTAGAATAGAAGTTTGAAACCGTCCACTCCTTTCTGAGTTGTGTCATATGGTTTTAGCTAAATCTGTGCTGAAACAGCATCTACAGTAGATGTTTTGACAAGGAAGCACATTTATTTGCACATAAAAAATTTATTTTCAAACGTATTGAAACAGGGGTTAAATTATGCTTTTTGGCTTGTTCTTCTTTCCTTTATTACGTTATATATCTTTTTTGTGCATGTTATAGGTTTACAAAGTGAAAAGCCCAAAGTCCACCCCAAAGGGAGTTACCATCTCCAACAGAAAACACTGTTCACAAACTGCTAAAAACAGCTTTGGTGACGAACATGCGTCACTTTGTAACACATTATAATAGCACAACCTCATACAATGCTTCTGACTGGCTAGTAGTCCTTGTTACTGTGCATGTGCGACTCCCAACAAAGATGGAATAGAAGTATGATGCCTCACTCTGTAGCTAAAACGGAGAGCTCAACACATAGGTTTTTTTTTTTTTTTTTTGCAAAAATATGGTGCTTTTAAAAAAAATTCAATCATGTAAACCTACTCTGATATAACCTCTAAATACAATTGTGAACCTGAAAATGAGAATAATACGGGCACTTTCATATACAGTAAATCGCAGAAACAAATGGCACTCTAACTCATTCTTTCATTTAAGATTTGAAAAATGAAGAAATGCTTTTAGGACAGACATCCCTTGGCATGACTGGTGTACAACGCAAAACCTGCCCCCCCCTCTCTTCATTCTTGGCAAGGACAGTCAGGACTAAAGTGAAAAGACAGACTGTTATCCTGGATTGACCCTGCTCTGAATCCTACATTACCAAAAAAAAAAATAATTAAAAAACAGAGCTTGTGAGACTATTGAATCCTTTACTGCTTCAGTGTAAGGTTTTATGATTCTCAAAATATACCACAAGTCATAAAACTGTCTCATAACACCGAGCCCTCATATGTTTGAGCTGTTTTATGAATGAATTTAGAAAAAACTTTTCAAATATCATGGAAAATAACATATGCATTGACCTTTATCAGCAAAGAATGTACTAGCAGTAGCTATACTATTGCTATTTCTGTCCATGTGCAGCGCATATCAAATGGAAGAACAAGCCACAGCTCATAGCCTATTTCCCAATTCCTGACCTGAACAAAGCAGAACCTTGGGTTGGGTGAATGGGTTAGCAGGGACAACTGATGACAGCTACTAATATATACACTGACAGGAGTCAGCAATAAGGTACAACACAAACGATAAAATTGTGCATATTTTAAAATGAAATTTTTTAAACAAAGACACCACAAAACATCAAGATTGATTAATGATGAGGGTGAATGTTCATCCCAGACCTTGGATACAGTGGATGACTATACAAATCCATGTCTCTGAGCACAATAAGTCAATAAAATGCCTTCTCTTAAATGGACCTTTTGGAGCAGACAATTGTGTGATACAATTCAAAGCTCCAGAAAAGTTGCTAAGGACTTTGTGGTCAGTCTGTTCTGTCAATCAAGAATATGATTATTCAACTTGCTAACTAATGCCAATGCCAAAACAAATATACTGAGACGTGGATAATAATTTAGGCACAGATAATAAGTACACAAAAATCTTCATACTGTAATATAACTTAGCAATGCTTTAATACTCACCTTCAACATGTATGTAATAATGATGGGAAAAGAAGACAATTCATTCTTTAAGGTCAAAGGCCATGTTTGTTTGTAATTTTTATTTTTTACAGCATTACTCCTTTTTCGGTTTCGGTAATAATCTAGACGCAAGTAGGAGGGGTTAAATTCTTGTTGGAAGACAGACAGGGTAAAGATAAAAAAAAAATCCTCTTTGAAATAAAGACAAAATATATACATATTACATAATATCAACCGCCTGGTAAAAAAAATTGTTAAAAAGAACATACACAGGGGGAAAAAAGGGGGGAAGTGCATTTAAGGCAACTGCTTGTTAGCTGAATTTGCACAAAAATAGTCTCAGTCATTCCCCTTGATAAAGTGAATAGAGGGGGACATAGTTACTGTCCGCTATGTAATGAGATGCCTAGATACCCTACACCTGTGAATAGAGCCAGAGGGGTGATATGATGGCAGATACACTAGCTCAGGTACATAGGGAACAAGCGCAGTCAACTAGTAAATATTGCAGGGACTGGGCAGTTCACTTGACAAGAGAAAAGTGGAGCAGGTATAGTGTTGCATTCACTTTCTCCTGTTACATTTTGGGGAAGTGGCAAGAATTGGTTGTTAAAAGAGGGTTGTTAGTATCAAAGACGTTATTGTTAGTAAAAAAAAAAACAGCAGTAGAGAGAGAACCTGCAGTGATCTTGGGACAGAGAGAAGAAGGAAGTACTAATGACTATTAGATTTGAATTTTAACCGACCAATCATATGACCAGAGTTGATAAAGATATTTTGCAAAGTAGTCTGAAAATATTTACAAGTTTGTTAAAAGATCAAGATGTTACATTAAAGGGCAAACTGAACGTTGCCCAGGTGAAACCAGTCCCCCCCACTGGTCAACCAGAGCAACTCATGTTTAGACAGTAGATTTATAAATACAAGTATGTGTGACAGAGGGAAAAAAAAATAGAAAGGGAGGCAAATATTTCATTATACCACATTCATATTCCAACGATTTTTCAGTTATAATTTTCAGGGAAATAAAGTTCTTCTTTGCAGCCATCACCACAATAAAACATAGCAAAAACAGAGCATTGTATACCCTTATGAGTCATTTATAAACTACATCAACTGTTCAAGCTGCTTCAGAGAGTAAAATAAAAGTGCATCTATTCACAGAATTAAAAGGGGATACTAGATTAAATAATTCCGACACATGTACATATCAACAAATATATATATTACAGTACAGAAGTTTTCTCAGTGGGTATCTTGGGACACAGTGTCCGAGTGGTAGAGGCTGTAAAAAAGAAAGACAACCAGAGAGTAAAGCTTTTACAGTCTGCTGTTTTTTTGGGAAGAAAATGAAGAAGCAGTTTCTGTGGAGATCCAGGTTGAGTGGAGCTGGATCAGAGTGTCATATCCGCTGTGATCTTTTCTTTCTCTTTTTACCTCTCTTTCCTCACGGCTGTTATGTGTGTCTGTTGAAGACGTGTCAACCTTAGTGTCCTGTATCCCACTTTTAGTGTCTGTACACACCAGTCTCTGCAGTGCAGTTCTATCTTTTTTCCAGTTATGACCAAGGACAGGCCAGCCAGTGTCGCACCATGTCCAATAGTGTTCCTTATATATAATCTGACCTGAGACCAGTTACTGGCCTCTGCATTCATGGGCCCTGAGTTAGCTCGCTTCTATATCACCAAGAGGTTGCATTCGTGAAGAACGTCCTTTCAGGTTTGGAGGAGAAAGGAAAGAAGAGAAAAAGAAGACAAGTTGTGGTCCGGCGGTTTGTTTGCCTCATTGTCTACCAGTGTCTCCGTCTGGTTATATTTCCACTGTGGCTAAATATTGATGAAAAACATAGTATTACCCTGCATGGCAGAGAGAACATTTCCCAGGCTTTGGTTTGGATTTGTCAAAGCACGTGTGTGTGTATGCGTGTGTTTGCATCTGCATGCGTCTGTATATTACATGCGTGTCCGTGAACTGTGTGTATCTAGGTGTATGTGTGTGTGTGTCTGTGTGTGTCTACTGTAAGTGTCTCTCTAATTGTGTCATTCTTGCAGCCTTTAACAGTAATCCCAGCTGTTTGGAGAGACGTTTAACACCGCTGTAACCTGGGCAGTATCCTGAGAACCCTACCCCACTTTAAAAAGAGAAAAAGAATCAAATTCAAAAAGTATCCATGGTCAACACAACACATTCACCTATACTGACAGCAGTTACTGATGTTATGACACTAGCAGCCACTGCTGCGCACATTGTTCCACATTTGTCCAGAAAATAAATAACATTGCGGTCACAAACAAGATCTTCAAGCTGAGACACCACCTGAGAGACAGAGAAAGAGAGAGAGGAGCAGCAGAGAATTAAAGGAGTCAAAAGTACTGTGTCAAGCAAATGTAATACACACTGCGCATTTTATTTCATTTTACATTTACGAACTGTTTGCATAATGTTAAAACACTTATACAAACATAGGTTAAAAGCCAAGAGGTTACAAACAAATACACAAGAAAGGGACAAATGGCACTGTTGGCTCTCAGAGAGGGGTGGGGGTGCATGAACATTAGAAATGTTCATGTGGAAAGATGTCAAGAGTGCAAAGAGAAAGATGGAATGACAAGTGAATATTTCTAAGTGAAGGCAAGGTGAAGCAAGTCAATGTGTAAGACGGACAGTGAGCAGACCAGGGTCAAATACGTTTTGCTTCCCAGTGGTCACATTGTAGTTGCAGTTGCTCTGTACTTTTCTTTTTGAAACATTAAAAATGCTTCCGTGCAGATTAAGTTCAGGCCAAGAGAAGTATTTGTGTAGATTGTATTGTACAATTTACTCTTTTGATCTCACTGGCTAATTTGCTGATTTTTAATAGGGTTATGGGTAAATAGCAATATAGATAACTTAAAAAATGTTTTATAACAATAAATCCCATGCTTTTATTGTGAAGGTCAGAAGCCCTTGTCAGGAATTCTCAATAACAATACAGAAATGCAACTTGACTGAGCGCTTGTCAAGGCCCATTCCGGCTCTGTGGCCTGAGTATTCCCAGTTTTTACTCTGGAGGCTACACAAAGCCAGTCTTCAATGGGAAAGTATTTGACCGAGGTCCAGAAGAGAGACGGCCGTGGTCTGAACTTTCTACTCAAAGCCCTTAGGACTCACCTCTGCTACAGGACACGTCAAAGACTTCAAGGCCAAAGGATGAAGGCAAGAGAAAAGAACAAGAACAGAAACAAAAACTAGAGAAAGAAAAAAAGAGACGAAGAAGGGACAAAGAAAGTGAGAGAGTTAGAGGAACACTCAAGATATGTTAGTAACAGCGGAGACAGAGACAGAGGTTCACTGTACGGGGAAACTGGATAATAATATTTATTAAAACTATTTACACTTCTGAATATTACTTATGTAAGAACCTCATGTAATATTTTACTGTATTTTTTTTTAGCTTTCATGAAAGAGAATAGAAATACACAGAATATTCAATTTATTTTTGATTCCACAAGCTTTAGGCTGAAAAATCCCATAATCTCATCCGCCTGTAATGTAACCATTGTCGTTTTTTCTTAACAGAAAGACATAAAACATGGCTTACCTTTTCCTCCAGGTCTTTAATCTGCCTCCTCTGGATTTCTGTCTTGTCTTCAAGGTCACGAATTCTCTGTGAATATTCAGAGAAAAAAACAGTAGTGAGCGGTCAATCATCTGTAGCCAAGAGAGATTTCAAACATACAAAGGAAACATAAAAAACTATTTCCACACAGGGCTCTGTAATCACACACAGACACAGACGCACGCAGTGACGCACGCACGCACGCACGCACGCACGCACGCACACACAGGTACAACATAGTCGGACCTGGTGTGCCTGGTGCAGCAGCTCCATCCTCTCCTGGAGGATCTGGCAGTCGTACTCTCGACTCTTCCTCAGCATCTGCCTCCTCAGCTTCTCCACCGCCGTCCGCAGCTCGTCCTTCTGATGCTCATCCAGAGGCTCACCATACTTTATCACCTGGAGAAAGAAGAAAAGGCATCAGGCACGGTGAATACCATAATCGATAAATTAATACTCTATGTTGTGTGATCACTTTTTTCATTATAAGTGAAGGCATTGTAACAACAGTGACATACAAGGTAAATGACACATTCAATACATAGACAATACATGAACAAACGTATAGACAGTGACAAACAGTGAAGACAATAACATACAACATACCACAGTAATGATGATGTGGAAAAAGGCACAGAGAATGGTGTGTGAGAAACGAGTTTGTATGTAGAAGTCGTGTGTAAGTGTAAACATTTTGGGGTGTACACTTCTTGTAACATCAGATGCTTTAAGGAAATAAGACTCCTGGAAGATTTCTAGAAGCCATATTGAAATTGTATGTTTCCTGGAAGCCCCTGTTTTCTTAATTTGTGTTCAAAATTGCAGAAGTCATATTCATTAGTCAATTTATTTGCAATAAACCTTGTAGCTTGGTCATGTGGTCGACATGTACATAGCACAGATGTTCCAGATTAGTGGGATGAGCATGATCACACGGATGTATGTCAAAAGCACATTAATAATAATCATTTGTGAAGCATTTCTTGAAGTTCTAATTTCATAAACCTTGCCCCTCGAGTATCTCAGATAACATAAATGTATCTGATGTTTTACAAGAGGTTGACATATTACTAGACAACAACTTATTTTTCTTTTGGTGAAATGTACAGTGGTTGTCATAACGATAAGCATGTAATATGTTGAGACATGAAGCACCTTGTCCTGCTGCAGGGCGTTGTATAATGTTGCTTCCAACTCCTGTATTTGCTGTCGGGAGAAGAAAACATGGCTGTTACTAATGTGGAAAATAAAATATAGACCTTGTGGGGACCTGAATATTTGTCCCCATATGGGAATTGAGTCCCAAGAATCTGAGACTGTGAACGGATTTAGGCCCCACAAAGTGATGTATACATTACACACAAAACACAAAAAACACACACAGACACACCCACACACACACGCACCAAGTAAGCCTGGTCCAAGGCTTGTTTTCTGTAGTCCAGCTCCTCTTCTAGATATCCTTTCTGTTTACAGAACATATCCTGTACAGAATAAGCAGGTCAGAGACAGTAATTAGGGGTTTTATATATATATATATATATATATATATATATATATATATATACTGAATATTTTTTGCAACTCAATTTTAATATAATTCTTTATTTAAACCAATATTTTGCGACTAGGGTCTAATTGTTATGGCTTATGGCTTACTTCAATCACATGACACAGGACTAGAGCTGCTGTGTGAGTCATGAAACGTAAGAAAGCATGTATATTCAAGAAGAAGATGACCGAGGGAATCAGAGAGGTAAATACAAACAAATGATTGTCCTGTCCAGGACTGCTTTGACTCACCATCTCTATCTCCAGGTCCACCATCTTCTGGTGCAGCGCTGCCTCCGTCCCCTCAATCTGTTGAATCCACTAGAGGGCAACAAACCGCACAACATGAGTCAGCACAGCACAAACAATTCTGTGCTTAGATTTTTTTCATGTTATCAGAGGGACCATGATGTGGTCTCCAAACTAACCTTTTCTGCAAGTGACAAAACAGTGCTAGCCTGAATAATGGCCACTTGCTCTTCATTTCTTAAGTTCTGTACAGGAGCAAAAATAAAACTTGTATTAATAACGTGTTTCTTTTAGCATCATATGCTGATGTGTTGAATTCCATATGAATTACCCCATTGTCTCCCAGGATATCTAAAAGTTTGATGAGATCTGGAATGCACACGTCCTATAAGGAAAAAAGAAGAAAGGCACTTTTATTGTCACATACACATACTGAACATGTAGCGAAATTCATTCTCTGCTCTTTAACCCATCCCTCGAGGGAGCAATGGGCAGCCACTTACAGTAAAGACACAATTAAAACCTATCAAGAGCAAACAAATGCATTTTCCATTCATTTTTTAAAAAACTTTAAACCAAGATTTCTTTACACTATAAAATGTTCAGTCAATTGATATTTGCTTGTAAAACTTGTAAAACTTGTTGTAAGAGCATGATCTTACAACGAGGGAATTCAAAAGCATTGGTCTTCACAGCTCCTGTCACAGTACAATCGGCTGCTTTTATACTTTATGATGAATTGCTATGATAAAAGCAGTGGAGTCCTTCTCACTGCGTACCTTGACCCCCTCCTTCATACAGTAGATCTGCAGTGCACTGACTCCCTCAGAGAAGGGATGCATCCTCAGGTGGTTGAATGGAGGGGACTTCCTCTCACGCTCCTTCGACAAGAGAACATGCATTTTATTATAGAAAGGATTTACTGTAACCAAAGCTCTCATCAGGAGTCCTTATTGATTAGACCTGGATGAAACAGTATTTTCACTCTAACTGGCTTGTTTTAAACCATCCAATTCAAACAGAACAAGGCCTCCTGCACACTGCCTGCGTGGCGTGAGTGTGGCGTTTCTATTGCGTATCAGTTGCGTGGTTTTCTTTGTCTTTGTACATCAGAAACATGTCTGACGCGGTGCTGCTGCTGTTAGCCTTGTCTGTACACATGTATGTTTCCCATTGATAAAATGAAATAATAGCGTGTTTTTCAATTTTATTTTGTCAATATTTTTGTGTTTGTACATCAATGATGTATAAAATGACATATGAACATCTTTTCTATTTTGCCTGAAAATTCATGAGAAATGGGTGTCGGTCCTCTTTCTAGCATGCACGTGTTTTTGGCGCGGCTCAAGCTCTAACCTGTAACCCCAATTTAAAACGGACATGCCACGCAGCTGACACGCTAACGCCACACAGGCAGTGTGCAGGAGCCTTAACACAAATGCTGACTATTCAGAGCCACACAAAATTCCCTGAATCAATCCTTGTTTCCACTTATGTGACTTTTTATTTCCAATGATGATGTTTAAGTCTCAGTAGTGCTCTTTGCCTTGTTTAGCCATGAAATTGCTGACTACCTATATTTGAGACATACTGCTGCTTCCATCTGAAGAAGCATCAGACAAACACCTGATCACAATTATATAAGCCTTAAACTAAAATCAAGGTTAAATCACTGTGATCAGTTCATTGCAAAACTGTACTAAGCACATCTGAGCGATCTGTTCTCCTCTCTTCTCACTAGGTGGCAGTTTAGGCCCTCACAAGCTGTCGTCAGTGTCTGCACTGCAGCACAGAAGAACCACAAAGGCCACTGTCAGCTAGTTATTAGTTATGACTGAATGGCTATCTTGACAGGATTTCAGCATAGCTTCTTCAACAAATTCATGGGAGGAAATTCTTTGTAACTCACCTCTAGCTCCAGTATCCTAAACTCTAACAGTTCATTTTGGTCTTTGGAGTCTTGTAGCTCCTGCTGCAGGCGACTGCACTCTGAATCCAGCTTTTCCACCTAGACACCACAGAGAGTTAGAATAAATAAGGAGACAGGGAGAGGTAATTGTCCACAAATGTCAGCTAGAGCTACAATGTGCTATGTAATATGATGGAGATGAAGTGGCAAGCAGGTAAGTCATAACTGTGGGGCCTCAAGGCTTTAAACAAAGCTGATTATCAAATGTACCATCTGTAACAGGCGCCATCAAACGGATTTGAAAATTGATGCAATTATAATCATATTGTTTAAATCAAACCAATGCTGTGCATAGAAGAAGGTAACTTAATCAAGACAAAACATTGACTATTGGTACAGAATACGTTTTGATAGATTGGATTCCTTGAATATAACTAAACACACTCAACAGCGTAATCCACACAAACACCCTAAGAGATACTGTAACTGTTTCCTTATTGTAAAACAAACTAAGTTGAAGTCCAACCTTATTATATAGCTCCTGATTCCTTCGTAGGAAGAGCTGCTTCTCCTCAACCCATTTGGAGTCCTAACAGATGACATAGACAGTTAATGCATTAAATCAAAGCTAAAGTAAATCAAAAAATGATTTAACACTTTTCATTTCAAAAGATATCTCCTGTTAAGCAAAAAAAACAAAGACAAACTCCAAATTTAGAAATGGCATTAGAGTGAAACAACTTGTTAAGTTGACGAGAGGACAGTAGGACTCCTAAACCATAGATAGAGGGAAGGCATTGGTACATCTATATCTTTTAATTCAATCTTGTTTAAATGTTGTATATTTAATGACATATAAATTGGGCGTAAAGTATAAATAAAATATAATATAAAATTTAAATACAGCATTATACAACATATACATGTACATTAATCTGCCTTGGTTCCTGTGTGCGTTTGTGTGTCCTACCTGTCCCTTCAGGGTCACTTCCTTCTCCAAGTCCTCTATTTTGGCCTTATACCTGAGAACGTCTGCTTGGATCTGCTCCTGGGCCTGAAACATGAGCAAAGCAGACATGCATTAGCCATTAGAGCACTATTTTTTTAAGTGGTGGCCGATACTGCTGGAAGTATGGATGACGTTTTCCTCTGCCTAGAAGGTAATGTTTTTGGATGCGTTGGTTTGTCTGTTTGTCAGTGTTAAAACTGTACAACAGGGTATGGCCTTGGCAGAGGTCTGTGCTCTCCATGTGCCCTTCAACAAAGTTTTTTTTTTTTTTTAACTGCTCATTAAAATCACACATATACTAATGTAATTACTAAAAAAAGGTTTCATTACCAGATCACAAAGACATCCAATTTTGTGCCTACCATACATTACTCGCTGTTACTCAAGCCTGGTTCTGAGCCTACAACTTGCCTACACAGGCTATGTCAGAAAAGCTATCATTGGGTTCTTGAGATATTTCCAAATAGGTAACTGCATATGAACTATTTATCCAAGAATTTAGCATTTAAAAAGAACTTAATGTAAATTACTATGACCAGACACACCCTAAGACAGAAAGAGATATTACATTGTCTTGGGTGCTGCAGGGACTAGTCAAATTGGCCACCAGCAGATTAAAACAGTTCATAATGTTAAATAGCTTGTCACTTCACCTTTTGTTATTAAAATGACCCCTTGACTAACCCAGCGCACAAGCTTTTGTTACATTCCAGGCTTGTTGCTAAAAATTATTTTCTTCAAAATGGACCTGTGATAATTTGTCACTTCTGCAAAGCCTGAAAGGATGTTTTGTAAAGTGTGGGCTGTTACCTGACCATTGCATACATGTATGCAGCTACGCTAGGTTTGGGCTGTGCCGTAACTCTGTCACGCCTCGTCATGGTCCCATGAGGCAGCGGGAAGTGATCGCGGCATTGACCAACAAAAACATGGTCTAAAGCCAATAGCGCAGCATTTCATTGTTAATTTAACAGCGCATTTGTAAAATGTGCCTAGGCTTATGCACAGCGCGCGCATACTATGCTTGTTACACACACACAGGGAAGCGCAGCAGCACACAAACATGCAAAAGATAACAAAAAAAATATGACGGTGCAAATCCGCCATCATAATAGCAATGCGCCATGGTAGCAACGTGCCTGGCTTTTAAAGGAAATGGGAGAAAACTCTATTTGGTTTATTGCATGTTACGCCTAAAACACACCTATGAATTAATGACGACACTAAGTAAAACGCTTTTTTTCTGCTGTCAAACTAGCAAAAGTGGATTTTGACACGGCCTAAACGCAACTTCACTATGTGCGTCATGCCGTGCATTTAGATCATTTACATAAGGCCCATTAGATCCTACTGCCCTTTCAGTATCATTGTTATGGAGCATAATAGACCAACCAGAATAGTATTGTGTGAATTTAGTGGAATGTGTAAATAAGATTAGGAACTAACTTGTCAATAAACAGAGCTTGCTGGGAATGCGTCTTCTTCCCTCTCTCAGCACTTCCATTCTCTTACAGGAAAAACCAAAAACTGGCTTGATTTAAATGAGGCTTTATATTATTTACTTTTTATGGACAGGTGGAGCCCCAAATGAACAGCAGGGGGTTGCTGTTTTTAATCTTTGAATCTTTTAACTGCTTTTTACAGTAAAGTTTTATGTAAAGCACTTTAAATTGCCCTGTTGATGAAATGTGCAATACAAATAAAGCTGCCTTGCCTTACCTTGCCTTGCAAGTAGTTTCCCTTGGTGAGGGGGTCCTTGAGGCATGTCAGTTAATCACAAAGTGTTCAGCACTCAAAAATGGTACTGAATCACTGCACAACTTACAGTACTATTGACCCTTGATAAGGTTTTTTAATTTTAATAATCCACGCTGGCGGCAGCCATATGACACAGCCATGAATGTTACCATCAACCTACCAAAAACATAAGTACTTTTATACATTTGCTTTGTGCTGAAAGTGATCAAATGCCTCAACGATTTTTAAATGTGTTTGTGATGGTAACTGTTTCTTAAGCAGTTTAATGAAAAATGGCATTTGGAAGAAACTGAAGATCAAAAACCATAGATCCAATTTCAATCAAGTTTACTTAATCATTTCACAACTGTATCTAAGAACAAAACACAAGCTAAGAATATTTGGGTGCACAAAGAGATTGAACAGGCTTAACTTAAGATAAATTTGTGCGTTTGTACCTTGGCTTCCATCTCAGCGTCCAGAATGCCTCCTTTCTGTTCCTGCAGCAGGGCATAGGCTCGCTGTAAGGCCTGATACTCCCTGGTCAGCTGACGGAAACGCAGCTCCGACTCCTCGTTGGCTAGACCCTGGTTTGACACACACAGGTTAGAGGCCAAAGTCTATGGCGGAATTAGGCTTACAGTAACTGAATGGATTTGATAGTGAATTAAAACAGAAATGTCTAAAAACAAAATAAGTTTAGGATATTGGTGTGATTGTAAATGTAGTCAGCATGACTGTTCTCACCTCCTCCAGGTCTTCATCAGGAGTAGCAGGAGTTCTGTCCATCCGGAACGAAGCCACTGAAGATGTCTCAGAGTCCATAGACTCCTCATCGTACCCAAAAAACGTGTCTACTACGATGTGCCTCTGCAGAGGAGGAAGACAAAAAAATATTTTTACTGTACAGACCTAAAAAACTTGATGTCTAACAATTAATATGCCTTTTTAACATGGTCTTAGATCAAAATCCTCAGTCATCGGTGTCCCCGAAAGCTTTTTACTTTCCATTTACATTTCTGCATTCAGCTAAATATGCCTCTATGGCATTAACATTTACTCCAGCAACAAATGTGAATTCAGGTTTAACCATCTGGCAGTTTTGACACACTTGAGTATCAGAGGGGGAAGTTGAATGTTTGAATTTTGTTTTTTGTGTTATTACATGACTCTCTAAAGACTCACTATACTAGCACAGAGCCTAGCCGTCACATCAACATTTAACACAGTTTGGAAATAAGTTGACAAATATTGTTGGAAAGGATTTTTACAAAAGATGCCCCTTAGCTTCTCAATAATACTAATTTATGAAAAGTGATGAAATATTGACCTCTGTTTTCAAAGAATACACTGTCAAAAAATGTGTTTACTGGTTGTATATACCAGTAACCAAACTAAGTACATGTGAAGTTAAATTGCTAGAAACCAACTATAATTATCTATACCTTTATCGGTCTCGAACTTCTTTTATGTCTTTTCTTTCGTAATAGTTTTTCCCGGTCCTGGGAAAACAGACACATAAAAAGAAGATAACACACCATTGTAAGAAGATTCGTTTTCCTTTCTTCTCTTTTCAAGTTAAATAAAAGAAAGCAAAATTCTAGACAACACAACACTGAAACAAGCTCTTTCACACAGTTCGTCAAAGATGTTAGGAATCATGGGATGTTGATAGAGTTTCACATGTTAATTGTCTTGTGATGATCAGTCTGCTTATTAAGGACAAAACTCTATTACATTTATAAAATGAGCTGCACAGAGTGCCTGGTTACAAGTGCAATGTACATTAAGTTTGTGCAGCGACAGTGGTGGTAATTTATCCTGCAGGTATCCATGACTGAAGAATATTGCTGGTATGCAAATAACAACCACATAACTGAATGTAATGATATGAATTATAAAATGACTATTAATGATCTGAAAATCTTACATTTTTACATTTTTTAACATATTTATCAAACAAAAGATGCAAAAAGGTAGGCGTCAGGAGCATCCAGTTTCCACATGAGCACAGGACTAACCCCCATGACCCCAATTGCCTCTTGTGTACATTTACTGAAAAGAGCAAAAACCTGCTCATTTGCACTTGTAAGTAAAAGAAAAACACATACTCTTGTCAGCTCATCAATCATGGTTTGTTGCTCCAGGACTTGAAGCTTGAGAAAGGCTATTTCCTGGTCATCATGTGCTTGGTCCAGGTCATTCAGAGACTTGAGCTTCTTCAGCGGAGGATGAGAGCTGATCTTCTCCTTCTGCAGACACACAGCACACAGAGGGTCAAACTATCATCTGTAAATCAGTCTGTCCCTTCTGCAAATAAGTACTAAATGTACGTATATCTGACGCTAATGTGACATTGTGCTGACCATCTCATGGTTCTCCTTGGCCAGGATCTTGAGTTTCTCCTCCAGCTTCTGGATAGTCTGAGTCAAATCATCATTCCTCTTACTCAGCAGCTTGTTCTTGTCCAGCAGTGGCTTACACTGCTTCTCTGACTCTCGAACTCGCTTCAGCTATTAAGGAGAAAGCAACACAAGGACATATTCAGTGACTAGTGTGAAGAAGGTGGACAGCCGGAGATAGAAGCTGGGAGATGTGAAGGAAAGGCAGAAAGATGAAAATAAATGGTAGAAGGAAGAGAGAGCAGGACCTTTCTTTAACTAAATCATTTTGGTCCTACCAGTTCATTCCTCTCATCGACCAGTAGTGAGTTGCGGTCTTCTAATTTGCGGATAGTAGAGTTGAGGTCAGCAATGCGCCTCTGGTTTCTCCTCAAGTCCTGGAACACACAAACAAACGAAAAACAACAATTTATCATTTCACTAATCCAATCGCTAGCCAAGTGTAGAGAAAAACTTTGAATTATTTAAATATAATACCAGGAGGTTATTATTGTTATACTTTAAATTCTAACATGCTCTGCATCTCATTAACATTAAATCTAAATCTCATGAATTCACATTAGAGTTTAGGGGTTCAAGAGAAAGGAAGGCTCCCATGGATAGGTTGAGATATCTTTGAGCATGGGATTTCACCCAACATTGGCTCCCTGCACGTTTTAGAATCAATATTAAGATTTTGTTGTTTTCAAGGCCTTAAATTGCCTGGCCCCAGAGTATTTGTCCAAGATTTTAACCCTGCGTGAGCACAACCGGTCATTGCGGTCTTCAAATCACCTGGTTTTAGAAGTCCCATGGTCAAGGTAGAAATGGTGGGGTGATCAGGCTTTTGCAGCTGCTGCCCTGAGATGCTGGACAAAGTTACCCCCTGATATTCACACAATTACAGATGTAGCTCTTTTTAGATCCAAACTCAAAACCTATTTGTTTTTTAATACGTAGTAGTGGTGTGACAATGTCCCTCTCCTCCTCCTGTTTCTATGTAACCTTTTCTGACTTGTCTATACAATATGTGGTTTTATTCTTGTGTCCTGATGTAAAGCACTTTGGATACCTGCTGGTTGCTGGAAAGTGCTATATAAATAAATGTTGATTGATTGATCGACTTCTCCTTCCCATTCCTCTCTACTTACTGGGCTACCACAGTGCTCTGCTCCATCTCCAGCCCTGCCTGGAATCTCTCTTTTTGGACTTCCCAGGCCGCACTCAGCCTCCTTGACGAGGAACAGTTGTTCGTCCAGGGCGTCCTTCTGAAGCTGCAGCTTCTGTAAGAAACCCACCGTTGACTCCAGTTCCTTCTCCAGACCAAAGATGGTCCGGTCTTTAGATTTGATTTCATCCACCTATAGTGAAAGAGAAGGAAATAACGGTGTGTTTCAGAAACTGCTGAAAGGACATGACTTGCTTCTGTTGAAGACTGTTTTATTTATTTATTGCCAGTGTCACTCTGCTGTAGCTAACTTTTATCATTCACTTTGTTATGTTGAAAACAAAGTGACTCGAGAGAGTAAAAATAAGAAACATTTTCTGATTCTGGCTCATTCAGTTTTTTTTGTTAAGTACTTTACAAGCATACATTTTTTGGTTTGTTTTATTTTGTTTACTTTTAATTTTAAAAAATAAGCAAAATATAATTTCAATAGATGTTTTATAGACTAAAATATGAACTGATTTAATAGATTCACTGGAAATTGATTAGCAAGGTCAATTTCTGACTAAAAATACTGACTAAAAAAACAACAACTAAAAGTTGTATCCCTAACTTCCACACTGGTAGCTGCACACACCTGGCTATGTTTTCTACATGAACATTTCCATGTTTATTTCTTAAAACCTACTACATCCATATAAACCAAGCTTTAAAATTATATCTCAGGAACCCAACAAAGTCACCATTGCCATTTAGTATGTTGAATCTGAAAAGGTTGTCTATACTATACAAACCCTTGCACACGGTTCACATGAAACAAAAATGTAGCAGATGTAACAAGAACAACAACCCACTGCACTATGCTTCGTCCCTTTTCCCATGCTGTATAGATAATAATCATGTCAGTTGTTGAGTGTTTCGTAGCAGTGACTGTGCCTACCAGTCTGCGAATGTCCTTCTCACAGTCCCACTTGATCTTGGAGATCTGCTCCTGGTGCTGCTGGTGCTCCACCCGCAGGTCGCCAGCCTTCATCTTGTCGGACTGGATCATGTTGCTGAGTGCCTCGTCGGTCTGCTTCTTAGCAGACTTCAGCTCCACAATCTCCTGCAGGAGCTTCACTCTCTCCTGGTCAAAGAAGCGACGTGCATCCTCCTTGGCTTCCAGGGTCAGTGCTGTGCGCACCTGAAGAAGCAGGGGGAGAAAGAGGAAGGGTTTTGATGTGGCTTGGCAGGATTTACACACAACACTTATCAGGAGTATTTTTTAGATTATCTGGAAAAAACGGAGGTGACTAAAGAGTATTTATTTCGAGTGATTCCCCACATCTGGAGCTTTTTTCTCAGAAGTGAAGGTGATTGTTCTGTGCCAAGCCCCTCTGTCCGGGTTTAGTTCCACCGCTGCTGCTTTTGGATTTTAGTTTCGGATGAAATTTATCTGTTTTTATCTGCTTGACAACTGAAAAATCAAACAATAGCTTCACATTTGAAAATTGATAATTATTTATTATTTCTTTTTTAAAATTACATTTATATCTGCATTAATGTCAAAACATAGAGACTTTCAAACATCAAAATGACATTTATTAAATGTATTTGTGTCCAAATGGCATACACACATTTAATTATTTTATTTTGCCTGGAAACGGTTCCAACACGCTTGTTTGTTGCGTGAACAATAGGCATCGGTCATATTTCTAGCATGCATTTATTTTCGGCACAGCTAGGACCGCACCTGAGACACGCGTGTCACGCAGGCAGTGTGCAGGAGCCATTAACCTCACCTTCTCCCCGCTGCCATCGCGCATGGCGCTCAGTGCCGCTTTGAGCCTCTGGTTCTCTTGGTCTTTGATTTTGGCGTGGCGGGCCAGCTCCTGCTCATGCTGCCGTGTCAGGTTTTCTCTTAGAGCCTGGAGCTCCTTTTGCTTTTCCTCGTGCCACTTGGCCCGCTGTTCCGTCAACATGGCAGTGTGACGGTGCTGCTCCTGCTCTCGCACCCGCTTCACCTCCTGAAGCTTGTCGCGCTCCAGTTTGCTCACCTGTGAGAAGAAAAGGAGAGAGAAATTAGGTTACTTTACATAGCAGGCATTCCTACTGTTACACTCCAAATGAGCAACAATTGATTTTGTTAAGGTTAATAATAAATATACAGTATATATACAGTATATATATATATATATATATATATATATACAGTATATATATATATATATATATATATATATATATACATACATACATACATACATACATACATACATACATACATACATACATATATATATATATATATATATATACATATACATACATATATATACATATATATATATATATATATATACATACATACATATATATATATATATATATATATATATATATATATATATATATATATATATATATATATATATATATATATATATATATATATATATATATATATATATATATGTAAATGCTATTTCCTGCAATTATATACCTTCATATGAATCTCAGAAATATCGAATTACCGGAATAATTAAATTGGTCATCATTCTTTACATAATAATGGTAGTGTAACAAAAAAACATTAGACATGCTGTGTGCATTGCTGCATTGCTAATCCATTAACCTTATAATCACACTTACTTTAGTTTTCATGTAAGAGATCTGATACTTCATCATAAATGATATGGTACCTTTACTACAAAGAGCACTGCCCTTTACTACTATATCTCTGAGTGATGTTCAATTGTAACTGTAATTTTTAAGACAATGACACAAAACACATTCTGCTGTTTTCCTCTCAGGCTGTGTAGTGATTCAACAACCTTCACAAGTGAGGCTAAATTCAAATGTCAACCATCCAGACTTCTGTATAGTATACGCACCGTAATATGTTCACCGACATCAGGTTAAGTCTGTGACAGCATTGGGCTAAGACAGGACTTCAGAAATCAATTATTGCTATTGATGTACAGTCTGAAGAATGTTTTTGCAAGTTTGTTTGGGGCCCCTTGGGACTTTGAGCAGCTCTCAGCACTCGCAGACTTCCCAGTGTGGCCAGGTTCAAATATTTGGATTCAGCCTGAAGGGTTTTCACACTGTCGTGTGCTACATTTACAAAGCTTGCATTGAATGTGAGCTACAATATTTCAGATATTCAGAGGAAATGTACAGCATATATTTTAGTTTTACAGTACCTTGCATTTTTCCTGGTGTAGCTCTATCTGAATGTCAGTCAGCTTGGACCTGAGTTCTTCATTGGCTGCCTGTAGGGCAGAGATGAGCGCTTCGGGCTTCTCGCTCTTCGTACGCCCTTTCTTGGCCATTGAGTCAAATACTAGAGAGGCTCTTCAAATGCATTCATTGAGACTTTACAGAAACTTTCCAAGGCACTCCGAAGGTTTCCAGTTCCTCCTCTTTCTCATTATCCTATCAGAAAAAGGGCTTGGGTGTGAAGGACAGACAAAGAGAGAATGAGACATAGTAGCAGAGGTGACATAATTGAGACTTTGTGTTTGTGCAGACTAGCCTGTGCTTGTTTGTAGTGGAGTGTGAGTTGATTGTAGATGCAGGCCAATGACAAGAGGATGGCTGGTTCTCATTTTCAAATTTATATGTAAACAAAACAAAGAGCTGGCTCCGGAAGGATGTTCTTCACATACCAGAACAAATGGCTGTCTGGGTACGCAGAATCTGCAGTAATCCTTCCCCTGCCCTACTATTTGCCTTTTCTTCCTGCACTGTTTGAGGTCAACTGACAGCCAATGACCTGCTGAGTGCCGCAGACAGACATGGTTAGGGCGTATGCTAAAGCAGCAGGGCTTAAACTAAAATCGCATGATGAGAAAGAGTGTGGGGCTTAGTAAAACCATCCCAAATCACTTTGTGAGACCATTGTCATTTTAGTAGCCATTGAAACTTTTAATTTTCGAACAGATTCTCTGCCATGCAGGGACGTGCACACATACAGGGACATTGTGTGGGACAAGGGACTCAAGACAAAAAAGGCCTAATAGTTAATAAAAAAAAATTTATTATTTCAAATTTAAACAAAACGTTATATATATTAACACAACTCTGACTACCTTACCAATTTTTCTTATTTACCTTAAGCAATTGTTTGATGGATTGAATAAATACTCAGCAAAATAATTAGTTAACACAGAGACTTTTTAGTATTGACCAGGTTATTCACAAACAGCAAAGGAAACAGCCACAATGTGCATGTTTTCTATGCTACTAGCTTCAAGTATATATTTAGAATAAGTGACAGCACCAAGGAGACGGACATACTGACCCTAACCCCACACTTCAAAAAATCTCAACAAAAATTCATTTTACAGGAAAAAACACAGCACCAATAATGAAAAAAACATTGTTGTTATTATTAGATGAGCAGCCTATGATCGAAATGATAAAGTTACTGTTCAATGCATTCTTTTACTCGGAAATAAAACTTACAAAATACAAATTTATCTTGGATTTGTTTTAGGCAGAATCTGTAGATTTATTTAGAAGAAATCTACAGATTTAAACATTACATTTAAGGGTGAAAAGACTCTTAGTTCATTAACTGGAGATGTTCTGTGCTTTTATGTTTTAGTTATTTTGTTTATGCTGTTAACCCGCAGTGCGTTATATAATAAATGCAAATTCGCATATCTAATTTGCATATCAATGTGGCAATTGGGATGATAACTTATGACATAAACTAGTAGCAAATGTTACAAAACAGAAGTTGACCATTTGTTTTGTCTTTTGGCTAATTAGCTGTAAAATTGAGGAACTGGCTGTTAAGTCTTTTTTTCTTCACTCACTTTCACACAAGTCAAGAAAAACTTTCTGGGGTAGGAACTGGAAGGGACTGCTGCCTCTCTGCCTGTCTGCCTCTCTGTATGTCTGTGTGACGCATCGCGGAGGGGAGAGAGAGAGAGAGAGAGAGAGAGAGAGAGAGAGAGAGAGAGAGAGAAAAGTATAATCTCCCGATCTGACATTTTGATTTTTTTAAATTCAGGAAATTGGTTTGTTTAACAGGGAAGCTGTGTGCAAACAGGAATATATACAGTATAGGCTATATTAATTATTAAAAAATAAACATGCATTCAGAAAAATGGCACTTTCTCTTCAGGAAGAAAAAAGGCCGGTGCTAAAGCCCCTTCGTGTGTATGTGCCTACCGCCATGCTGTCAGATTAAGACTACATCAGTGTGTGTGTTCAACTTTAACTTGCTGTTGGTGACACATCATGACACAAACTTGTTTATTTTTCTCAATGTATATTGCAAGCAATAGCTACTGCAACACTGTGACGCGACTCACCAGAGTAGTGTCCTCTATATACTTCAAATGTGAATTTAAGATGTCCAATATCGGCAGAAAGAACATTGTGGTGTGCCACAGAAATACACAGAACACACAA
Source organism: Percina caprodes (assembly GCA_013375575.1). Lineage (NCBI taxonomy): Eukaryota > Metazoa > Chordata > Actinopteri > Perciformes > Percidae > Percina > Percina caprodes. The sequence goes on along the minus strand of JABXJD010000505.1, from coordinate 202,480 downwards.
TTTGACAGACCTGTTGCTTCAGATGACAAAGGTGGATAGGAAGAAGGGGTAAGACCTTTATTGTGTGTGTGCACAGGGAACTGAACTGAGTCTATTTTTGCATAGTCCTCCCTACCTATACAGACACAGAGGAGGGGCCTACGTGCAGTACAAGCTTTTCTTTGGCTTTTAGCTTTTCTAAAGACAATATGTGTACTGCACACACAAACATATAAAAATCATTCAAGGGCACTTGACAGGGAAATAGATTGCAAATACACTACTGCAATACTTTGCTATCAGCGGCATGGATCGAACAAGAAATTCTGTCGTTACTGGTTGGCTTAACTAATGTGGTTAGACACAGTGTGACATTACTACTGATTAATTACAAAATGACAAATCAGCCTCTGCTGTTTCTTGGCATCAAAGTTATGCTTTACCACAGCTACAGTATGGTACCAATCAGCACATTGTTAATATCTGCATGAATTGTAATCATCTCTGAATAACAAGTGGTGGCTCCGTTTGTGAACGGATTTACAGAACATACAATGGTGCAACTTACACCTTGTTACAATAAATATGTGTTTACAGTAAAACTATTTTACATGTCAGATAGTATCCTTCAAAGTCTCCAAGAAAAGAACTGACATGAAAAGGACTGTGTAATATTTGGGAAAATGTGTTTCCTAGTATATAGTAAGGAATTCTTCTGGAAATCAACAACTGCTTATAAATTCTACCCAACTATGAAACTACCAGATTTTTTTTCTTAATTAATGAGTGGATACTTACTATGTGCACCATGTCTACAGTATCTCATAACCTACCAAATTCTATGGTTAAAACATTACCATGGTTGCACATCATATTGCTTAAAACTGTGCATATGGCAGTTACACACCACATGTTTTGCACATTATGACATGCATTAAGATTAGGAATTATTGACTGTGATGCTGTAAGTGCTGCTGGCAGACTCTGTCATATCTAAATTACTATTTTTGTAGTAAAACTGTCAACATTCAACTACTTGAAGCACTATAAAAAAGATCACTTGTTCAGTACATCTATTTAAACAATGTACAGACACTTTATTTAACCTGTTTACTTAATTGTCTGTATAATAAGCCAACTTAAAACTGCTGTATTATTTTAAATAAGATGTTATATTTTGGTACAGAAATTATTGCCCATGCTAATGTCATATTGTAGTATATAGGGTTTTGCAAGTTTGGTTCTCAAGTATGTTTTCCTGTATACTTCTTAATGACTTTCCACAAAAGTGCACATGCAAATGAACGTGCCCACCATCCTGCACAGCCATGATGACTAAGGAGGAGTTGGATGGTGACCGTCATAATCAGAAGGAGGGATGACATAACGTTGCTTAGAAGATTTTGAGATGCAGATTAGAGATGAAGCAGTCGTGATCGTCACATTAGGTTAACATGGGCTCATCACGCTGCAGGGTTATGGTCTCTTTTTGAAAGTGCTATTCTTTGTACTGTAAGTATCACTTCTGGACATCATCGTACAAAACACTGATGATAATCACTGGACCAGTAACTGAACACAAATTAATGTATATGTCAGCACATTGTGTGGAAAAAAAACAAAACAACATTGTTGGACATGATTTACACTGTGAAAGAGGTTCAAACTCTTTGGTAATGTAAAACCTATGCATGTAATCCATAGTTACATGATGTTTTGAGGGAACTTCCGGTTAACTTGATTTAGTGTCATTAAAAATTTCCTTTTTTTTACAGATAAAACATAACAAGGCATGTATATACCTTGGATTTTTCTCAAATTAAGCATAACATTTTAACATTTTGGCAGAGTAAAGCTGGAGTTACACACTGAAATGTGCAATATGTTGACAGCAACTAATGTTTTTCCAGGCAACAATTTATAGTCTTTCAAATAGTTAATTAATAATCTACCCTGTGGCACACTTCCACTGTCAGCAGATCTTTGAGATCCTCTGATCAGGGCTTACTGGCAGTTCCCTGTACTAGGCTGGAAACAAAAGGAGACAGAGCTTTTTAAACATTCACTCTTAGACTGTGGAACACGTCATCACATATATTGAAGAATGACTGCATCTGTTGAAATCTTAAAAAAAAAGAAATATACATCTTTTTAGACCGTAAAAACAGACTGTATTTTTTGTCTTTATGATTTTGTGTTTTACTAAGATTTATTGTGGTTTATTGTGCTTTTATGACTATTGATCTGTTTTTAATGTATATATTTGTTTGGTCAGTGAAGCACTTTGGATTGTGAGACTGTCTGTGAAATGTGCTATACAAATAAACTTTACTTACTTACTAACTTACTTATCCCACTGTATAAACTGTCAGCCATATAAGTCACAGTGAGTTTCCAGAACCCAAAGTGAAATGTTAGGCTAACGTGCTTATCTGTAAATTAACATTAATATTAAAGAGCAAGAAAGTTTGAGTTTTTAATGAATAAATAACATCTTGTCATATTTGTTAAAACGGTACCTATATAAGAGGTTGCACGCCTCTGTAGCAACTAGGAGTAAAGTGCCATGCTCAGGGACACAGTGGTTGTGTCACAGAGGGATTCACACCCTGGTCTCCCACACCAAAGGGATGTGTCATATCCACTGCGCCATCACCACCCCAAATGTTGCACTTGTCGGTAAAGCTTTAATAAAGCCAATACTTACAACTTATTAAATCACTACATTGGTGCCTCATCAAAAATGGCACAATATATTTTAGAGCTGCAATGATCAGTTGATTAACTGTCTGATTAAAAGAAATATATTTTAATCTGGTCAACCTAAGCAACAACATGTACAAAACTAGTTATCAGGGTAAAACAAAAGTTTTGATTTCCTGATGATAAAACTATAAGCATCTTAGTCCAGCTGAATACACAGCATCATGAAAAGCTAACCACAACTCATCATACTACTAATACTGTATTAACCTACAAACCATCCACAGCAGCCAGGTAATGATTGGGGGGGAGACTAGATCAAGTCGATATGATTACTGTCACATTGCATTTTCAGACAGCACTGAGAAAAAATCTGCTGTCTGGTCAAATAAACACAGCCACAGACATGCAGCAATACTGAGCCATGCACAGCATGTTGCCTGGGCTGTCGAACATCTTGTTTTTATTTTTTTCCCATTATTTGACTGATTTAAGGTGTTGGGATAAAAGTTAGTTTCACTGTGTTGTCTCTTCGTTGTTGAATTTAACAAACAGCAGGAATCCTCATCATTTCAACTGCTCCCAGGTATGCAAGCAATATTCTTAGTCAGCACTCCTCTCTTTTTTTCACAGCAGAGATATCTTGTTTGAATAAGGATTTGGAGCAACTGGTTTGTAATATAGCAGGTCATTTTTAACAGGCTTCAAACTAAGCTTTATCAACCTTAGAGGTATCTCAATCTTCATCTGACAGACACCATGGTTCTCATACAAACTCCCACTAATATTCAGTATTTTTTATATATTTCAACTTCCTCTAAAGTTTAGAAGTAGAGCGTTACCTTAACAGTGTGAATTGCTGCTTGGCCTAATTAAAAAAAAAAAAAATGCCATTTTCCCAACTATGCAATGAAGACATGCTGGCATTCTAGAACTCAACAGTTGACACAACACTAATCACCTTATAAAACATCTCTCCAAAAGACACATCATGAGTCAACATCAATGCAGGATTTAAGAAATAAGAAACTTTATCAAAAAGAAGAAACATATTACGTTTTACTTCTGATGGATGTCATAACAGACGAGGACATGCAACAGCTAGTGTGCATTAGCTTCTCCGACAAGAAATAGTAACTGACAAAACTGACCAATTTATATGGACTCTGCTGAAATCTCAGAGACTGACACAAGTCAATGAAAATGCTAGAAACGGTTTGAGGAACTGTATCTTGCAAAAGCTGGTAAGGATATCACGACGAGAAGTAGTGTACAGGTCAAGCAGACAATACATCACACTGCCATCCATAAAAATATTATTTAAATAAGTAACTATTATGATTTACACATTGGGTATGAACTGTAATAATCCCTACAACAAGTAGGCTACATAGAGTGGGTAAAGCAGGATGCTTTTACTATAAGGCTAAACAACATATTGTGCACATAGTGTATTTGTGTACACTTATTTTCTTATAATGTTGTCTTAGTAGCAGTGGCCTTATTGCTTGGTAGAACCTGGCTGATATAAGTAAGTAGTCTGAGCCATGGAGATACCTATTATCAACTGCCAGTACTCAATGGTCTTTGTTTTGTGTCACACAAGTGGTCAAAAAATACAGTTAAAGAAATCTGTCTTTCCAGTTATGCTGAAAAAGCAGTCCAACAAAGGGCTTACCGGTACAAAACATGCTGCTTACTTTCCAAGCACCACTTTATCTGAACAGAAAACTGAGTCAAATCAATACAAAAAATTAAACCACATTTATTATTTTACTGTGGTCACTGGAAACATGCTTTTAACACAACGTTAAATGTGTCAGTAAATAGTAGGTACATCATTCAGACACGTCGCAACATTAGCATACATTTGGAGTTATGTTATGGTTGTACACTAAACAAAAGTCCAATATTAACAAGGCCTTTGAGTTATGTTTTGGTTTCAACCAACTCCTGGGGAAAATATCTCGCTAACTCTGTCCATCTTGGTGCTAAGTTGATAGCGTACAGTGGGTTTATCACAACGTTTTCACTCAAAACATTTGCATGCTGCTGCTGGAATTCAGCTGATAAACGCAGTGAGACGGAAGATACAGTGTGATCTGTAAAATCGAAACAATTGGCTAGAAAGATGTTCAAATGCACAATGGAGCTGCAGAGTTGAATACAAATTATTTTTCACATGAAGCACACTGACACCATGACCCACTTTTAACTCCTTAGACATCAATTTTGGGTGTTGGTCCTGGATTTTCCAGACAGAGTACCAGGATACCACGCAAGTCTGAAGGCCCTCTGGTGTCTTACGGTAACAAACCATGTAGACATTTATGTTGGGTTTTAAGTACAGACTTTTTCATGTAAGTCTTCCAATCATTTTCATGATAATTTGGCCTGCATGCAAATGCTGCATTTTAGGTAAAGGTAAAGGAACTTTATTGTCACATACATGCAGGCCCGGGGTGGGTAATCGGGAGAATCGGGAGGATTCCCGGTGGGCTGCTTCACTTTTGGGCCAGTAGAGGATTTTTTTTTTTTTACATTTGTCACGTTAGTCTATCTTCTTTAAAAGTAGGCTACACACATTCCGTATTCTGACACCGCAGCCTCTGCATGGGTTCTACCATGTGAGGGAGTTCTCCCCTCCTAAATAAAGTTAGTTGGGTGGGTCCATAGCCTAGTCTTTTTCCAAAATGTTTTCTCAGATAATCTAACGATAGCTGGGCCGGCCTTACAGTAAAAATGCGCATCAGGGAGGATGGATGGGAAGAAGAGGCCAGGAGCGGCTGAAAAAGCCAGGTTGAAAAAAAGGCATTAGAGGAAGATGCTGCCAAATGTGCCAAGCTTACCCATTTATTTTTCCAAGAGGTCAAACACAAGTGGCAACTGGTAAAGTGAGATATAGCCTAGGCCTAATGATTAGCATTAGCAATGTAATTATTTGGCTAATATTGTTGTAGCGTTGTCAACCTATTCGCAAGCAAAATATTAAATTTGATTAAAATATTAGCCTTTTTGTATCACCCAATATATGGTGATTCATAGACTTTGCAAATATTATGCAAATATTGATAAAAAAAAAATACTCAAGCTTGATCTGTGTATGCAATAAAATGACCTTAAGTATTTTTTCTGTAGCTTCTGAGCAGCAGCTAAGTCCCCCGATGAAAACCGTAGCACCCAGAGGAAACACACGCACACATAGGAAGCACATAAAAACTTCAGTTCTGGCAAATATGGCTCTTTCACTACATGTCATAAGGTAAGTAAAATGAAAGAGCCAGTGTTGTATAAAGTTGCAAAGTCCATTAATATTAAGCAACTAACATTTAGAAATAACCACTTCAGCATGTAAGAGCTAACTTTAGACATTTAGGCATCTTCCTTGCTCTTTAACAAGAGGCTGTGGGTTCTGTAGCTTTTCATTTCCAAAATAAATCTTTCTACCTTTTGCCAACATTTTCTATATCAGGTCCTACCATCTGTCATCCCCTTCCATTCAAACTACTGTACAAGCCATACTTTGCCTTGGGTTACTGTTAGTACTAAATAATAAGATAAGCTTTGGTTGCTTTGGGGATCATACTTGGAGCTTCCATAAGCCCGCTTAGTGTGTTGAGGATACCAGCCAGGCAAGACATAGCCTAAGGAGCTCTGTAGTGAAGCAGTTGACAAAATGCTGGTCAGAATTGAGCTACAGCTACTTGTGGTAAACATAAAAGAAACCTGCATCTTCCATATAGTATTTTTGATTGGCATTGCACATATTATATATCCTGAACTTTTACACACTCCCTGATCAACATTTTTGCATATCCTGCAAAGAAAATCTTACATTTCCAGGCTAATTTTCTTTTTACTAATCCAGGTTATGCAAGTTGGCAAATGCTAGTCAAGCTGATACTATCACTGCCCCAATGCCAATTCAAATCTTAAGTTTAATCAGTCAAGGGTCTGTTGTGACGTAAATTGGTTCAAAGTGTCACTGCATCAACTGGAGTCAATCATCACTCGCCTGCTTGTTTTTTTATTTTATTTTTTATATATTTGTCTGCTTCTTAGTTCAAGCCAAAACAGACTTCTAATATATCAGAAGCTGCCTGAGGTCAAAATACCAAAACAGTGTATAAACAGAGCTCTCATAATGCTGGGGAGGAAAATACAGGAAAGAGCATCAAACGTCAACCATGTAACAGCTGGTTACATGAATGAGATTGTCCACTAATGGTAGATAAGCAGTGGAGGGCAATATATCTCTGAAATAACGTGACAATATACAGACATCTAATCAGATTGGGATAAATTTGTAGAGCAATATTAATATGACAACTCCAACCAAAAGGCCAAGAAACATAATTTTCACATATGAATCATACCTGATGGTGTCAAGTTTATTATTGTGAAAACTGAGCTCACATTTCCTTCAGATGGGATTTATCAAACTTTATTTTGCTCATTTTTATTTTATCTTCTTGCTTCATTTCATTTCGCCCCAAAGCTATCAAACGGCCCCTCATTTTCAAGTCAATCCATAAACTATTAACATGTGGGCAGTCACTAGCACTGTACTACATCTGTGCTGACCCTAAAACAAAAGTGTGACAAATGCCTTCCCAGCAGTGGTGATGTGTGTTAAATCAGGCCAGTGTAACAGCCTCAGGCCGTTACAGGCTGCAGACCCTATGCCTCACTCTGGAGGCCCTGCCAGCCCTCTGTGTACTAGCATCCTCCTGCAACAACGCTGCAGCATCCTTTCAAAACATAGCCAGTAACGTACCTGTCAACAACAAAAATGCACATAGGCATACTGCAAACCGTGTGTAATTATGTAGCCTATTGAAGCCAATGCGCACCTGGCTGGCTACTTGAGGCACAATCACGAACATCTGGGAGCTTCACTGCACAACAAGTACAGCTACCAATAGCCTACCAGTCGCAAAATATACACACGCACACACACGCACGCAAAGATGCTCGATGCAGCATGAGCTTCCGTGGTGTGAGGGCCCTGCATGGCGATGAAAATCCCCACATTTCCCATTCTCGTCATCTTCGAAGGGCTGGCTACTGTAGGCCAAGCTCTGCCACTTCCGACAGCCTGCAGCTGAGCCGATGCTATACACGCTCAAAACGTTAAATGTTATTTTACACGACGCTGGTATTTATTGCAGCATTGTTATCTCTTTGCTTCGGTGCAATCTACACGAGTCCAATATGTATCTCGCACCGCAGCTGAGATGATCAACCTGACTAAAAACCAACAGGCCCGCTAGTCCCAGTAACTCATTTAGACGATGTTAAACCGAACAACGGCTGTATTTACAGACAGATTTCCTTACCTTACCTCGTAATCGATTCACATCATGCGTGGAGTCTTATTCTGCATGAAACCGTGCCCACGACATGCTACTTTTTTGCGGGGTGAATCGCCCCGTCCGCTATGGTCTCAGCATCAGCAGCAGCCCGTACAATGAAGCAGAGATGGCCGGTGGTGATGATGCTGGGAGCCCCGCCCTCCTCCCCATGCAGCCACAATGAGCTCACTGGTTTCCAGCTCAGCCACCGGCTCCAGTGCCTCGGCAGTCCGCCTGTAGGCTCCACAGCACAGACCCACTGGAAACGCTCCTTTTAGACCAACTGTCCATACCGTTCCTGTACCAGTCCACATAACGCTCCTTAGAAGTTCTGCAAAAGGTTAGAGAAGCGTGCAACATGTCGAACATATTAGACTACATGAAATAAAATGTTCAGCAGAGTTGTATATTGTCAACATTTATGCAATACTGCAATAACAGTTTGTTATCACCTAATGTGGTCATGTTTATTTCTATTTTCTTTTATTAATGGCAACAATGGCCCTCTAACCCTTGCAAACTTGGCAACACGTAGATGATTTTTACTGTAATATTCCCAAACTGTTTTTTTTTTTTTTACAATTAGTAATTTCCATGACTAGTCTTTATGGTCACAAAAGTAGTTATTACCATTAGTAAAACCGCAAACCCTTGAGGTAGATAAAGAAAAAATTAATTTCAAGTAATCCAACTTTGCTGTGTAATATGTAGGAAAGTCAGTATACGTAATCAATAGATTTCAGGATAAACCTCCAAATACACCATTTCAAAAAGGCTACTTCTATGGAGAAGTTACAATCTTTTCCCATTGCTTATTGCAACATGATCTTCAACAAAATAGCAAGAAAAGTTTAATTTTATTGATTATATGCCATTTGTTTAAAAAGTTCATTTGAAAAAAAATCTATTAACATTTATTAATATGTGCTTCATACAAAGCAGTGACCTGTGTGTGTATGCAGGACAAACCGAGTGAGAGGCAGCGCCACCCAACGGTCGGTCCCAGAATTAAGAATGATTGTCCGTTCTGTAGCTAAACTCCTCACACAAAAAAGAGGCTACATAGGCTACATGCAAAGGCATTGTGTTTTATCCCATGTCCTAGAATGGTAGGCCTATCTCTATTTTTCTTGCTAATGACCTGTTGACTCTGGTCTTATAAGACAAAGTTGTTTTCAACCCACAAAAAAATAGTATAATGAAGTCCTCAAGTCCACTAGACAGCCTACTGTCTAGTTTTAAGTGCTCATTTTATGCTTTTTCCATTTCCTTTATAGTGTTATATCTTTTTGCGCATGTTATAGGTTGTAAAGTGAAAAAGCCCAGTGCTATCAGTGTTATAACTGATGGCTCTTAAATCTGCATTTTAAGATAAATGCAGTGGAGTCTAGAGTACAATATTTCACTCTAAATTGTCATGGAGTAGAAGTATAAAGTACAGTACTCTGGTAAATGTATAAAATACATTCCACCACTGCGTATGATGCATCTATATACAGGATAATAAGATGTAATACATTTTGGTAAGTAGATTAGGAGGTGTAACCAAGCATGGGTAAGGTTAGTGGGAAAATTGGACAGAATCACAAATCACACTGGAGATTCTAGACACATAATTCACCCCATTAATCCATTAATCGATCAATTAATCAATCAAGGAAGCATGTACAATAATAGTGAAATGTAAATCTATTTTCTGTTTTATGGTAAGAATCCATGTAAAATAGTGAAGACACAAAATGTTTTAATAAAAGACACTGTTTATTGACTTGCTTGTTTGTCATCTCACTGAAAGAGCACAACATGTAACAGTGTAATAATTTAAAAACTAGATATAAATAAAAAAATCAAGGACATGATTTGGAGCAAATATGTTAATTTGTCAAGTTTGAAGTACAATAAAACCCTGTGGGTGCAAATGATAAAGCATGGTGTTGATAAATCAAGCAAAGATGTTTACAATTAAGATACATTGAAACCAATTTATGTCAAACGACTTATGGTAACCAACAGAATAAAGTTGTTCTTCCCCAATTAACCCCTAAATAGAGCCAATACCATCACATAGTTTGAACTTTGCGTCCAAGGAGTTTTTGTAATCCGAGTCTACCAGTTGGGCCCACAAGTCTGGGTCAATTACCAAAAAAAAGGCAAACAAAGTTTTTCATTATGAAAAACTGATACATTTCTTAACTTAGTTTCTGCTTCTAATTCAGAAATATGTTAAATGTATGTGTTTTTTCTCTTCAAGAAACATGCCTATGACATTGAAATAACTGAATGACCAGCTCTGACACCATCGGCAAGGTTTTTGTACACCTCCTGTAGGTTTTGGTGTTTTTAAAAGTTAAAATATAAATATTAAAATGAATAAGGGCTTCTTTGTATCAACAACAATGCTATTTTTTTTTACTTTAAAAAGTTAATAGTTGTTTCTAGTTGTGTAGATAAAAAGCTTAGTGGAGCAGTCTGGGAGACGGAGTACAAAAAGACAAGTTTTAGTTTTTGGTGTTAATTGGGAAAAAATATTTGGAGAAACCAATATTGTACTGATATAGCTGTGTATGTGTGTGTGTGTGTGTTTAGTGTTCGTTATTTATTTCTAATAACAGAAATAATAATCAAATTATTTTCTTAATTCACTTAAGTGGGGGTGGCATGTGGATGCATGATGGAGAACAGAGTTTGGGATCTTCTGGTCAAATAGCAAAGAAATTATCTAGCCAGATCTCACATAACAGTATCATAATTTCCTCATAAAACATTTCATTATCATGCTGAAGGAGAGAAAACAATTAGTCTCCGAGTTGCATCACTGCCAGAATTACTGAAGGTGTGTGTCTTTTGCATGTTCTTTAGGTGAGGGTCAAACTTCAGTCCACTTCTGTCAGACCACAGGGTCTCCTGAACTCTTGTCCTCGCTCGTGAAACCACTTGTTTGACACTGACAAAACAGAAAAAAACATGTGAGGACCAAAAATATGCCTTTGTAATTGAATACAAAAAACATACTACCTTCCCTTCCCTACCCCAAAGTTTCCTCGTCAGTGTGTGGTAAAAGCTTTGCCCCGGAAAAATATTGTGTGCATTTCTAATAGAGCAAGTAGTTTGAAGATCTTGTATCAACACTGTTTTTAGGATTAGGATACAGTGTTTGGCAGATTTCCTTGTTCAAGTGTAAACATTTGACTAATATCGATGTCCTCCTCATTCAATGAGTATTCCTAAACTGAACTTATTTTAAATCACACAATATCTAAAGTATATGTTTATTAGGGCAATTTCATCAATAGAAAAGAGCTTTACCTCAAACTGACCATAGTAAAGTGTTACTAAAGTCTTTTTTGCAACAATTTTTAAAATTACCTAAAGATTTTCTGTTTATACGGTACAGCTAACGTCATATCCGTTTCCAGCAAAACAGAACGAAAACAGAAAATCCATGTTATGTTCTTCTTTACAAATGAAATGTCAGACTGACATGTGATGCACATTCTTTTAGAAAACAATTAAGTTTTTAGAAATGTCTCATGAAATGTTACTAGAAGTGTATTATTCAACTTTTGTTTTTGTTAAAGAAAAAGAAAATGGCAATACTCAATACCATCGAAACGCAATATTTCTTGAATCGCAATAAATGACAATTGCAACACAAATGGAATAGTCACTCATGTATCAGAATCTAATCGAGACAAAAGCATATCCTCCCAGCCCTAATGCAGTCTGTGGATCATCCAGTAAGCCCATAGTCTATACTCAACCTTTGTGTGTTAGAATTCTAAACTCCGGTGGATTTATGAGGACTGTGGTTAACTCCACACATCTCGGCATGGTAAATTGAGACAGCTAGCTAGACTATTTGACAATCTGAATTTTCCACTCGCACAACTAAAAACAACTTTTTAACGTATACGTTGCACCAAAACAAGTTCCTTCCCGAGGAAGTTTTGCAGCGGCAATGTGAGGAGTTTAGCGCCGCCCATGACGATTGTGATTGATTTAAAGAAATACCAATAAACCAGAGCATGTTTTTCTCCCATCCCGGAATGCTGGGACTAACCAGACCCTCCTGCGCAGCTCTCTGGAGGACAGTCTGGCAAAGCAAGACTAGTAGGCCCAGTATCTGGGATTAACAGGTATTTTCTGGTGGTGGAATCTCGAGGGATGAAAATATTTTTTGTTTTTGAAACAACTAGATATGCAGAAAGCACACCAAAATGCACACACAAAATGGTTAAATTTTCTGTTCTAACACCACAAGTTACACAGCAGTTTACAAGAAACAGGGTGTCCTTGTTGCAAAGGAAGCTCAGAAAATGGTTCTGGTATGAAAACATGGCTCCATCAACATCCCCGTCAGTAGACTACATTACCATGACATGTAAAATATCAAATGAGAATATTTTTAATGCTAACATTTTTTTAAATGGTTACAAATGTGAACCTTGTATTTCCAGTAAAACATCTTGGCTTTTGTACTATGGTATTTGTATTTCCAGAAAATGTATCAATACATTTCATGTTGTTATATTACAACTTGTAAGCTTGTGTATGTTTTGAAAAACAATAAAAAAATAAAACTTATGAATCCTATTCTTCACATCACAAAGTCAAATCTGTAATTGTTCGTACAAACGTACAACTCAACGCACAAATAGAAAAGCATAGTTTGAGCTATTCACCCCTTGTAACAACCCAATCATCTAAAGTCATTCTAAAAGGTGCTAAGATCATTTTGCTTTGTGTAAATGTATTTTTGTTCAAATACTTAATAACACATTTTATAAACTCAATTTCAGTCGGAAATAGCAGTTTTCTAATCCTATTAAATGTTTTAATACTTGGTTGTGACAAATCTGGACTTTGACTCACCCCATTTACTTCCTACTAAGACAGGACAGGCTGCATGCCTGGTCCTGTAGTCTCCCTCCCCGCTCTTGAACAGGTTGTACCAGAACACTGCCGTCCCCTGTAAAGAAATAGAACAAATAAATAAATGATGGTAACATCCAATGTTCACAGGAGAGAAGGGAACTTGTGGTTGCTTAACAATGTTATTGATTGCCTATTGACTTGTATTTATTTTTCCTGTCAGACTAAAAATATTAAGGAAGGATGGGAAAAGTAAGATATTCGACAAGTGTAAGCTACAGACAACGGAGGGAGTTTAAAAGATAAGGAAGTATAGAGGCCTTAAGTTGAATGCATTGGCAGACCATACGTGGTCCACTTTTCCCCTTTCGATCATTGTGTATAATGTTGACTGAGATTGTAGCTTTTATTTTGTGTTTCATTCAGTTAGCAGTTATAGGGACTGAGTATCAACACATCAATCATCAACCTGGCAGAAACACTGGATCGGTTTCCCACTGGGGACACAAGCAGTATAGAGTACACACTCAACACACACAGAAACACACTCTGAGTCTGTTGTCATCACCTTTCTAGGAGAGATTGCTGCGCCAAAGTCAGGGAAGACCGTGGCCCCTCCCGCCTCAACATCACTCATCTGAGAAGAGACCAAAAATCTTGTTAGAAACGTTCTCTGTATTTTACCCAAAGGGAGACACTAAAAGTTGAATTGGGGGAAAACAATGGAAATAATGGATATCACCATGAGATTTCCCTAGTTGATTACATACATTAAGACATTTCTTTTGTAATACAAGTATTATAAACTTGTATGTTTTAATATGCAAATTATTCATTATCTCATTCAATATAAACTTATTTGTATAAGTTTCCAGAACTGAAATCTAAACATGAATAAAGCCGGGTTCAAAATTATTGTTTAATTTTGTTGACAGATCAGAGTAAAAGGTTTTTACAGAGTCAACTTTGGATATCCCTTTTTCTCACTCCATAAATCAGAAAATACTGTCAGACATAAACAATTTTCCCAACGTTTTAGGTCTAAAATGTTTAATAAATTAGGCAATGAATGACATATGAACAAATATATATATAAGAACCTTCAGAAAATGGATTGAAATAAAACTGGAAAGTTCAGTGTATGTAAGTGCTACTGAAGTGGAGAGAAAAAAAAACTAATTTCAAGAAAACAGCCTTTAAAGATATGAATTGTAACATCCCATACATTTTGCAAGACAATACAGGTAAATAGGGTTAACATTTATAGAACAACTTATGGATATCACCATGAAATTTTTATTTTCTAAATATGTAAATGAGAAATCTACAGGTGCTAATAGACAAATGAATAATCTATTCAAAACGCTTTATAAATTATGTTTATGCCTGAAGTGTCTCCCTTTAAAGAATAAACTCTCCTATTTAAAAATACCCAAAGTATGCATTAAAAAACACACACACACATACACAAACATCTGCATTTGTGGATTATCAAAATATTGTATACATTTCTTTTACTTTTCAGAGCTATAACATACTAAGCACATGTTGCTATTAAGCTATGTTTTGCTTTTAAGTAACACAAAGTTGATAATGATTCAAATAATATCCTTTTTGAGTATGTGTCCAGAATTCTGGATCCTAATTAACTGATAAATTAAATGTTTTGTATATCAAAACATTAGAAATAAATGTACAAAGTATTGCTTGAGTTGTATGTGATTAAAAAACAATGTTCTTCAAAAAGGTCTTGCGAGAAATAAGCTGCACAAAATGACAAGTCACACATTTTTACATAACAATGGAGTGTAAGAAAGTTGCTATATGCACTACAGTGAGCAAGAGTAGAAAGACTAAAGAAGTACTTGTTACAGAGCAAAGGAAAAGGGAATATGGTCTCTTTAAAGTAACCAACTGTGTCATCACCAATTTCATCCTATTGTTTAATAAGAAAATCTATATCATGCTACCTAGCTGTGATGATCAGTCCCACAACACATCTATTTCTTCACGAGTCAAACATGCTTATCTATTACCTAAATGATGTACTGTAACTTTGTCAGATGCCCTCCTTGTACCATATGTTTCAGTGTCATACAAAGTGTTCTTTGGATCATTTCTGAACAGTTATAACAATTTAACTGGTTTCGAATTCTTACTGCAAAGTTTTGATGTAAGAATTTAACCGCTTTATTTTCTTTCTGTAGCATTTGATGCTACAATACCTGGCTATAATTGAATCTGCGGTTTCATTGTTTTCTGTCCATATCTTACAATCAACATGTATGTTTGGAGAAGTTACATTTTACAATATAATAGATCAATAATGTACTGACGCACTTCCACATCATGTATCAAGATGAACAGTGAACCTCAACCAATCACTCATTCTATAAAAAAAATACAAACAATTCACATGCATACCTCATTTAGAATCTCAATATTTTTCTATTTTTATGTATAATTGTATTTTTTGGAATCCAGTGTTAGCAAGGGTTAAATAAAGAGTGGCTTCTACATCAGTGTGTTAATAAGGGATGGCCAACAAAACTCTCCACAATATGTACTGGAACTGATTGACAGAACAACTTGATTCTCAGATATTTGTCTACAAAGTTTCTCAGTCATCGAGGCGATAGGATATTTATCTAGCACCATTCTGAGTATTCTATCCACAAAATATGTAGAACTATTACATAATCTTTCCTTGTGACATCAAGTAGCTCTAGATTTTGGAATATATCCCTGTAATGCCAAACTACAGGCCAAGTGAAAGTCAATCAATCCAAGTCCAAGATTGAACCAGAGCTTATGCATATGCTCATAAAGATAAAAACGAAACAACGGAGCATAGATTTCAGGTGACTGCCACGACCGCCCTTCAATTACCAGCAACCGAATGCACATACTTACGTAGTTCAAAAAAGTTGCCACACGATTTCCAGTGCCTAATCTTTTGAAAGCATCAGGCTCATCTTTCTACAAAGATAAAATTCAAGAATGAAAATACATGATGAAAAGGCTGCTCACTAGCACGCACATGTACTTACGTAGTTTAGGAAGGTGGCAAGTCTATTTCCGTCACCATTGTAGTTGCTGTCAAAAGGACGCTGCAACAGATTGTTAGAACATTTAACCCATCACCAAACAGACTCGCAGTAGGAGCCCCGCCACTAAAGGCACTAACTACACTCACATCAAATACAATCTACTCTATTATCTGTCACAAACATAACAGAATCACAACTGAATTAAATTTTTCATTTCAAGGTTAAAAAAAAAAAAAGATTCAAATGATATGCTCAAAAGAACAATGTGCATAAGATACATATATAATATAAATAACAGGAACACTAAATCATTGTAATGGATCAGACTTACGGCTGTGGGCCAGATTTGACCATTGATAGGGTGCCGGGTGGCCCGGACACCATTTTCTAATTCACCATGAAAATAAATTGATTCACAATTTTGTTTTGTACTTTGAATGCAAGTAAGGTGCCAAAATGCATGAAAAGAGCATCAAAATAGAGCTTGTTTATAATAATTCACCATCACAAAAATGTGTTTGCTGCTGTATTAATGTGCTTAATAAGGAGTACAGCCCCTTTATCATGCAGTAACAAAAGATTAGTTTGTTTGCAATGACCATTTGTATTATATTTAACCAAATCTGTCATTCGGTAGCAAAGATGGCTGCACAGATGAACATAGTACATACAGCTACAGGTCATGTGAAATTCAGAGATCGACACACAGAGGACACATAGCTCACATCTCCAGAAAATAGAAGTCAGGGAGATTTACAACAGAGAAATGCAAGCAAGAGATACAGCTGTTCAGCATGCAGATCAGATATTGTGATTATTGCATTGTAAAACAGTCATTTTACAGAATTTAAATTAACCGAGTATATTTCCATGGATACCAGAAGTATTAGAGTCAAAGGACACTATTTACTACACACATTTTCAAAAGGAGCCACAAAAAAAGCTGTACATATATAACCGTTAACTTTAGTAACAGAAGAGTGTATCAAGAACAGATTAATTTAAAAGGTGGCATAAGTATTGTGTGGAAGAGAGAACTAGGCTATGGTTTTATAGAATTAAAAAAGGACTGTAAAAAGGCATGCATTTTGAGTTACAGTATAATCATATAAAACGGTATAATCATAATGTACTCCTCAATGTAAAGAGTACTAGACACTGAACTTAAACAAAAGCTGGCATTCATTTACAGTGATCTTGATAAAATTGACAATGTGTGACCTCCTAAAATGTCCACACCAACTTACAAACTCATTTTTAACCACAAATGAACTCACCCTTGAGAAGTCATAATGTGGCTCGTACTGTCCTCCAACTCCATAGTTAGCAACCTGGTGAGCCATCGACAAAGAATGAGTTTAAATGTATATTTAAAATAAAAATTAAATTCCCAAATCATTGGCAAACAATGCATGTAGGCCTATCTTTGATAATGTGAATATTAATATATATTTTTGTAGTTCTCCAAATTAGGCCAAAATAATTAGTTAAGATAAAAATGTTCACATGGTTAATTTAAGCTGTTCTTAGATACACACTGTATCACTTATACATATCAGTATTACTAGTGTGAGTGTTAATATATTTAGTAAAAATAGAATGGATCGCACATTTCTGTGTAATATGACATGAAATGAAGACGTAATTAATGTAATTCTGTTGTATGCATGATATTACCTGTAGTAACTCTGCAGTGTCTACTGTAAGGCCTGTGATGTCTTCTATTCTCCGGTTGACCACGTCAATGACAGGGTCATCCTCTTTATCCAACCATGCACTGGAAAAACAAAAAAAGAGTACATAGTACAGTGCACACATGCACACACACACTCTAGTTTCTGTCAGTCCTCGCCTGCTCCTCATCAGCAATCAGTCCTAGTATACCATCTTTTGGCCAGATTGTCTAATTACTTTACTGTCTTTGTGGTGCAATTGATTGTCAGGAGCATGTTGCCACTCATATCCAACTTGTTCATGTCCTACTGCTACTGTCCAACTGTAATTTGATAAGGAGGTCTATGTCATTTAATTTCCAATGTCTACAATTAAACAAAAAATAAATTTTTTTGAAACAACTAGATGGTTACATTTTCTGCTCCAATAACACAAGTTACACAGCAGTTAACAGTAAACAGGGTGTCCTTGTTGTAAAGGCAGCTCAGAAAATGGTTCCGGTATGAAAGAGTGAAGAAATAATTGGATATAAAGGAAAAGGCTGAATCCTTAAAAAATAATTTAAAATAGCTGTACAGTAATGATTGGAGTACCTTGGTTAATACTGCAAATTATATCAATAATAAAACCTTATAATAATGAGGTCTAACCATGTGTTATTGACTGATATCCACAATACAGCATCCAAAGAGCCTTTATCCTGAATGAGTTACCTTTTTGATACTCTATAGTTGGCTGTGGTCAAGACGCCCGTTTTGGGGTCACGGACAGTAGCTCTGGCAAGCTTAAAAAGCAAAAACAATACACAGAAATAAGTGTTTTTTATCATAAACATGACAGATCAGAGTTTATCCACTTATTCCATTGTTTAACATGTATGTACAGTATATATGTAATGCCACAAAAGTATTTTCATTTATTTCTACCCATTATATACTTTACTGTAAAAATTATATACTGAATATCTATTTCTTATTTTATTTGCAGATTCAGAAGATACTTTTTAAAGCCAATCTGCCACCTTCAAAAACACAGAAAACCTAGAAGTAAAAGAGTCCCAAAATGTATGGTGAAAAAAAGAGCATTCATTTGCAACTGAACTGTCAAGTTCACTTGATGAAGGTAGGGTATACTACAGACTCATAATGAGCCTTTATCTATCACTGTAAAGAAAAAAAAAAAGTCATCAATAACCATAGTATCGGTAATGATAAACTTTATCTGCACTATCGTTACTGTCTCTGATTTTGTTTTATTTTGTGTTATGCGCAGAATTATTATTATTTATTAATATTTCTTTTAAATTGCGGTTTGTCTCACCCTGGGTTTAGCCAGCTCCTTAATCTTCTCAATCTCCTTGTGTGACAGTACGTCCAGGTAGCGTACAATGTGGGGGCTGTCCCACTCATCTTCCTCTTTCATGGGCTTAAGCAGGAGACGAGGGTTCCTCTTACCATCCTGGTAGCGACAGAACAGCCGGCTGCGCCTTGCGTCGTTCTGGTTAAACATACAAGATAAACAGAAAATAATAATATTATATTAAGAGAGGCTTGATTTTGAGGGACTGAAATCAGATTTTTTTTTTTTGACTGACCCCTGATGACAAAATCCAATTTCACAAGATGATGGGTGGCCCTAGAAGCTCATGCACACTCATGGTGCACCCATACAGGTTTTTACATCATTTTGCATGTATAGACAGCAGCATTTCTCCTTGTCTTTTACAGTTTTGTTGCACCTGTTAAGAGAGGACAGTTTAAACCTGTATACTTTTTCATGATTGTTTGATTAAAAGTAAAACAGATACAGCTTTGGGAAGTTGTCTTTGTGTCTGCAATCATTGCAGGCTTGCTGTTTTAGGTGCAGGTTCTTGTAAAATGCTCTTTAAAATCAACACACATTTGATTTATGTTGAAGCTGTACTCTAATATCAAAATTATGTATCTATCCAATTTAAATGAATTGATATGAAAGTGTTTTGCTATGAATATAAACCATCACGTACAGCAGAAAATCAAACATCAGGTACATAAATTTAACAAAACGTTAACCCTTAAGATTATACGTAAAGAAAACATTTTTTTGACTGCCTCTCAGGTACAGGTCTTTACATGACATTATTTGTCTGCTTCATGTCTCACCATTTGGAGCCCCTCCCCTCTGCAGAGAGCCTCATAGGCCTCTCTCTCTGGAAGATGGTCTTTAGGTCTGGTGTAGGTTCCCAGCTGGATGGGCTCCTCAGAGGCAGGCTGGTAGTCCTGGTTCAGCTCATTGAGCTGCTTTGACAGTAACCGCTCAAAGTACCGCAGGTTTCCTCCTGCCCTCTGGTGGCTGGGGTCTGTCAGTATAAAAAAAATAATGATGGTGGAGAAGTGGAATAACCTGTAGAGTTGTGGAGTATGGAAGCTGCATTAAATAAACATCTCATTTAAAAATGTTTTGTCCCTTTAATATCCGTTGATATAACATGGGCAAAGAACTCCTAGTCAACATAAATTAATAAACAAGAAAATGTTTTGTCAGTGCTTTTGATGTGTCTTACTTTTTTTTACATTACAGCAACATACAGTATCGGGCCTGTTGGTCATTTTCATGTAGGAGCAAAGCTGCCATGTGTACCAAAATTACAGGAACGTCAACAGTAAACCAAGTGTAATCTAAGTATTGACTTAGTTAAGGTTCTTCTTACAGGGAGAAAATATGCAGTTCACTGGAGAGATTTAAACTCCTTGACAAGGGGTCAGACTGCTGAGACGGGTCACAATAAACATACATGAGTGTGTATGCTCTTTTCCAACAGTGTTGTAGTACACTGACTTAGTTACACAAATTTAGCCCTGCCAGTATAAATCCTACCCTTTCCTAATAATGGAGACCTGCTAGAGAAAAAATAAAAATAAAAATCAAGAACGTTGACTGGTGGATTTAACTTGCACTTGATAATAACACTAACACTATTCATGTAGGTGATGAAACATTGACAAAATCCTTTTTCTTAAATTTTCCTTCTATCATCTACCCTAGCTTTTTGCTAAGTACAGTCCCATTGACGTGTTTATATGTACGTATGCCTTTTACATGTATTTGTTTTACCTCTGTCTTTGTATGTTCTTTGTTGCTATTTATTTGACTATTACTATTTTAGCTTTAAAAAAACAAACAATGCAATTCACTGTATCACATGTCCCTATAAAAACAGAATTGATTGTTGGCTTTGCTCTTTCTTGGTCCTGCATTTCCAGTTAGATTTGATTTGCGTAATGTTGGACTATATACTGTTTCTTTTCTATATCCTTTACAGTTTTCTTTTTTGGTTTGTGTATGAGCTATTACATTTACATGTTAAATGTTCATTATGTTACTTTTGTAGCACTTGACCGCATAAAGTAGGTCTAAGTATGCTACATCTCCTCTACGTCAATTCTTTTCTCTTGACACGTAAACAAGCATACCACAGCTCTAAAAAGATGGCCTGCAGCTGTCAACACAGCCCTTGATGCAGAGACTAAAATAACAGACACCACAGGCTCTTAGTTTGGATGGACAACACCCTGCTCTGGCAAGCACAGAGCACCACTGCAAAGAGAGAGGAGGTGTGTACTGTGGTGATTAGCTAAACAGCAAGACAACCCCTCAATTACCTCATAGCGGAGGACTGTGGTCTTAAATACAAGTGCTATTTTAGATTTCTAAAAGTTGAGACCATGATCCCATTCACCTATCCTTTATGGTTGCAAGAAAGACTGACTCAGTCGAAAATTAATTAATAAGAGAGCTTGTGTAATGTGTATTAGTGTACACACTGATTTGTGCTCATGTCTTTTGTCTGTACACTTGTGTATGTTGCACCTTACCAATAGCCACCAGCCGGCGTGTAAGCTCAATGGCCCGAGGTAGGTCTCCCATTTGGTAAACTGAGTAGCTGAGGTAGTCCAAAATGTCCTCCTTGGAAACCACAGTTTCCTCCCCGCCATCCAGCTGCTTTAAGGACTGCTGCATCCACAGCACAGCATGGTAATAGTCTGCATCATTATAAGCAGTCTTTCCCATATCAAAGCAGTCATCCACCGTCAGTATGGCATTGGAGTGTATACCTGGGGCAGGATTCAATAGATGTAAATACTGACCATATCATACAGTGATTTTACCAACAGAAAAAGGTGGTTTTCAATTATTTATTACATTTAATTCATCATTACTGGATCATTTTTGAAGATGCAATGTGTCTCAATCCACTTTGTAGTTACTTTTTTCATGACATTCCTGATTATTCTTGTTTTTTAAAGATTCGTTCTGGATGTAATTTGGATGCTTGCATTTAGTATTCTAGTTTAGGTTATTTATTTAATATACACATACCTGTATATACGTATATTTACACTTACAGCTACACTTACAAATATAGCAAATTCTTTGTTTTTTATGATTAACAGATGAAACAAAGTGCATTTGTTGCACCTGCTTCAGCTTTTTGAGTTTCTGTAGGATTGAGCATCATACAAAATATGAAAATTTAAAATTATTTCTACCTTAGTAGGCATTTTATTAGTCACTACAAATTCTAAATTGGTTTAAGTGGTTTGCTGGTGGGCAGGTTGAGATATGCAGAGTCTGTCAACTAAGTTTACTGGATCCTTGCTTAGCATGAAAAGCAAAAACAACTAGCACATACATATAAATGTGTGTGCTGTATTAATAAACACAAACACATACCTGCAGAAGTATGCACAAGTACACCCTTTCATACCAGAGTTGTTTCCAAAATGCGGCTAGAATGCCACTGAAATGGGACTGCAGTTCTAAACCTAGCAACTATGTTTCAAGTGCATCTCAAGCAAACACTTCTGATCAGTTAGGATTTTAAAAGCAAATATGTGTACAATTTAAAGATTTCTGACTTTTTGCAACTCCTGGTAGTTTGTTTATGTATAACGTATAAATCATACACTGTGAGCAACTGCAACTACCTGTAAATCTGAATTATGGTGCAGATTATGCATTATGCAGACAGTGCATTATGCTAGGCCTGGGTGACTATGCAACTGTGAAGTCCTTTGAATTGTTACTGTGATGAAGGGCTGCATAACCAACAAAGCTGAACTTGGGGAAAAGGGATTCATAATCTGTCTGTGTATGATCGATGCAACTTTAATTGTGTCATTCGTTTCCTTACCCAATCATGACCAAGAACCAATGTATTCACTCTAAAACAACATTACACTAAACTCAACCACACCTTTAACTACATTTTGCCTTCCTCTCTTTCTTTCATAAAAAAGGTACACACTACTCTACCCCTCTTAACATTTTCAGGTTTCCTCCTTGGTTACCTGGCAGCTTTCCTTTGGAGAAGGCCTCGGAATCCAGTTGGTACGTGTCCTGAAGACGCATCAATGCCTTGGCTGCACCCGTCTCATCCTCTGCATCTGGGAAGTATTGTCTGTGTATGGACATGTTGGAAATGAATCCTGGAAAGAAAGTAAGAAATAGTTTTGTTGGGAAGGTCAGGATGGAAGTCAAGTCATGACCAAATGAATCCAAGGATGACAGCCATAATGATAATGATCTACTTTGCAATATCTTAGCAACTATTTACAGTATAGTAAACTATTGGACCTAAAATCCAAAACACGCAAATGTTCATACTTTTTAAATCATCAAAATTCAGTTTTGCTACTTTTTATCACCCACTGATACAAAACAGTGATTACATTGACAGCCAGTTAAATCTTGAGTTATGCACCCGAAGCCATGTTTAAATATAATGCACGCACCCAAAAGGGTCTTGGAAGGTGCGATTGTTCTTAACACACGATGACGGGCAAACGTGCACACCAACATTAAACTGTCAATTGCGTTAATTTTCCTTTTACATGAAATATAAATACTATTGATTTACAATAAAACTGTAAATCAGCCCCTTCTTCTAAATGGCTTTTGAGTTTTGTTTCTCTTTTCCTCCTCTATATCTATCTATCTATCTATGAAAATACTATCATTTGTGGTCCTCTATAGTCTCCTTATTTCATTAATACATTTCTGATATCTCCATCTGCTGCTTAGATAATTGTGAGAAATGATAAAAGAAACCGATGAGGACTGATGTGACGTTTTCATTAAATGTTCTATGATTGTTACGAGCTCTGTAGTAATCTAGATATATGAGCCTATACTGTATTATGTATGATTGGCTAAGGTCCAAATTTTTCTCTTTTTCTTTTTCAAAGTCAATGTTTTTTTTTAACGTGCTTTATTGACATTGTATGTGAATATATCTGTGTTGCCAACGCATAAAGAATAAAAGTACACACATTAAAACCTAAATACTGTATATCTTCTATAACTGACTAATGGCCACATATACAGATTCACTGGTATGACACACAATTCATGCTCATGCTATCTGACACACACACACACACACACACACACACACACACACACACACACACACACACACACACACACACACACACACACACACACACACACACACACAACAAACAAAGAGAACATGGCCAAAATATGCAGAGATGAGGAACAGCTGTACATAGCAAAACATGACAGTTTTCTCTCTGTTCATTGGGGGAGGAGAGAGTAGTTGACCAGAGCAGTTAAGCAGAAATTTCCACACAACAGTCCAAGCTGTAATCAATCTGCTCACATCTGCTCTTGATTTTATATTTGCTGCTTGCTCTCTGCACGTGTTGAGAGAAGCCCCGTAGAAAAGTGGTAAATGCTGCCCTTCAGGTAGAGATACGTGTATGAATGCAATGCCAATGAACAAATGCAGATTTGTCCAAGACATATCTGATCTGTTTAAAATAGTTTTTACTTAAGCAAAATCTACAGTCATTTCCAGATGTATCACTAGTTGTTGCAGAGAGAAATGACAAACAGAAACTTGTCTGGATGAAAATAATATAAGTTTCTTGGTACATTGTGATCTGAGCTGGAACACACATCACAACAGCTTGTTATCACAGTGAAGGTCTGTATACTCTTGGTCAGGCAACAGGCCCATAGTTGTATGTGGCCAAAAAACAGACTCCAGATGGTATGGTTACAATCACACAGAGAACATCCATGCTCCACAGTCACACCACACTCCTCCCTTCCTCTTTTCCATCTTCCTTTCCTTACCATCAGAGGGATTCTGAAGCACCAGACTCTCCAGTTCAGTCCACTCTGTGTTGAGTCTCTTCATCAGTTTGTAGGCGTTTACTGGGTGCGACAGGTAGCCCTCTGGGTCAGAGGTGGACACTTTGGTCAGAGCATCCAGTTTGTTGGCCCAGCTAAGAGACAGACAGACAGACAAAGTGTTGTTACTACTCTAAAAGCTCCAATAAAACAACATTTTAAATATATTTTACTCATTCTATATTACTTCATATTGACTTAAACTACAAAAGCAAGTGCCAATGTTCTTTTCTGTTCCTCTTTATCAGTCAAAGGGAACATTCTGGTATTGACAAAAAAGACTAAAGTTGTGTAACACTATGTTTTCCACGTAATGTACAAATTAAACAAAAACATTAACACGGTAGGGTAATATGAGCTAGAAAATACTGAGCACCGCCTCCATAGTTCTAACCACTAAAGGGTGAAAGGGCTGTTAATTTTAACAAATCTGTGTTGATAGAACATATATAAATGTTTTACTTTTTTTAGTGCTGTTGATGGGACAGATTTGGATTAATCCAAATGGAGGGATACTTTTCAAGATCATAACCATGGTATCTCTGTTTAAAGACAACGCATATGAAGCCTAAAATGGACAGCAGTGAGGAGTCCCATCTTGTCAACGCCACAGAGACACTAAAAAGTCATTATTATGCTCCGTGGTGGAAGAAGTACTCAGTTCCTGTATTTAAGTTAAAGTACCAATCCAGGATTACAAAAATACTCCATTACATATTAAAGTCTTAAGTGACATTTACACACAGTGGGGTAGTTTAGTCCAGTGGTTGCCAATTATGGGGTCGTTCCCCTCCAGAAGGTCACAAGATAAAGACGCTCATTAATATAAATAGTTGTGCACTATAGTTTTAAAAAGGTCCCATGGCATGAAAATTTCACTTAAAGTTTTTTTATACATTAATATGTGTTCCCCCAGCCTGCCTATGGTCCCCCAGTGGCTAGAAATGGCAATAGGTGTAAACTGAGTCCTGGGTATCCTGCTCTGCCTTTGAGAAAATGAAAGCTCATAGGCCAATCGGAATCTTACTCTTATGAGGTCATAAGGGGCAATGTAACCTCCCCTTTCTCTGCTTTGCCCACCCAGAGAATTTGAACCACCCATGAGAGACAGACATTGTGGCTTTCAAACGAGCAAAGTGGCAGTTGGTCGAAGCCACAATTTTGGGAAAGAGACTTCAGATATGGTACTGGAGGACCACTAAGGTCTATATAAAAGCATCCAAAGAGCACCATTTCATTCATGGGACTTTTAAATTAAACAATCTGAGAAGTCTACTAGGGAAACGTCTCTTTAGAGGAACTGCTTACAATTCATTTTTTGTAAAGGGTCACAAATGAAACATTTTGGAAACCACTGCCTTAATCTTTGACAATGTATTGTTTTTATCATATTTTTTACATGAAATTGTAATATGAAAAGTAACTAGCTATTGTATCATAAGAGTAGTAGAGTAAAAAGTACAATATTTCCCTCTGAAATGTAGTAGTGATGTAGAAGCATAAAAGAGCATTCAATGATAATACAATTTTAAAAAAGTACAATTATCTCAAAATGGTACTCAAATACAGTACTTGAAGTATTTATTACACAGTTAGATTGTTATTAAGTCACAAGGTTCGAATGTACCTTTTGACAGCAGCAAGCTTGGACTCTTCTGCTTGAATGTATTCCCTCAGTGACTGGACCAACTCTTTTTCTGTGTAGATCAGGTCCGTCATTTGGCCTGCAGAGAGGGAGACGGATGCTAAAGATGAGTGAGAGGTGTCTCTAAAGATAAAATCGGCATCACCTTTCTTCCTTAAAAGATGTGTCGCCTATTCATTTCCTACGTAAAAGTGTCAAAAAGGTATTTAATTGTATTTATTTAGTATTTCCTAGATGAATGCTCTCTATTTCTAATTTAAAAACTCCATCTAACAATATTATTATAATAACATTTACTCAAAAAAACTTCCAGTAATGTAAGAGTTTCTTCTACCAACAATCCCACTTAGAACTTTTGTGTCTGTTGCGGTTTTCTGGTGGAACAATAAAATGCATTTCTGGGAACACTGCTCAGACTCACACTGAGGTCAAAAGAGTCCTCAGCCATAAACAGTAGGGCTTTGATTGTGTAGAATTACTCGGCAAACTACAGCGTGGCGTTTATGAGTCTTTGAGAGGATAGTTGGGGTGTAGCGTGCATCTTAAAAAAATTCCATGGAAACATTCAGCCATGATAAATTCACATTGGTTCCCTTGGAAGATTAATAATGAAATACTTGAATTGTTTCTGCATGCAACCAGCACAACTGACCAGCCAAGTGCACTAAATCGAAGTGATTTGAGTGCTATGATGCATACTGTGTATCAAAAGAAGTTTGGTAAACAAGTGATCTTCTCACATATTAAATGAAGACAGGTAATTGCACACAAAAAAAAAAAAAAAAAAAGATGGGGGCTTTTTTGCAGAGAATTCTTAAGTTTCTTTTAAAGTAGGTTCAGAAGATCTTAATTTTATTTGCATAAATCTTGCTGACTATTTGATCACTGTGAAGAAAACCTTATTTTTCTTTTTTTTTACAATTTCTATTTAAGTAATAGGTGGACCGCAGTTATTTCTCTTAAAAAAGTTATTCAGGCTGCCTTAAAAAAACTGATTTAACCACTTCCTTCATGTAAAACCTTTTTTATGGCAAAGAAAAGCATTCATGAGCACAAACTCTGCCCCAAACTCCAAAAATAGCACTAAGCTCTTTGTCCTGAGGTGCATGACTTAAAAAATATAATAATAAAAAAGCAACATATTGGCCTCAATGTCACTTTTGATGTGTAAACAAAGAATGCATCAAAAGGGGTTTTGTGGAAAATTGAGTCAAGAAACTTGCTCAATGGACCAAATGAAAAGGTGGAAGGAAACTTCATGTAAATTTTGATATAACAAAAATAACTAAACTGCAAGGAGTTATGATGGGGTCCAAGCCTCCCCGGCGCCAATCGGGCCCGACAAGCAGAGTCTGTGAAAGTGGAACCCAAAGTGTGACGGCGGCGAGTCAAATGTCACGCGTTGCAGGAAATACTGCAAAGCGTGAGCTGCAAGGTCTGCAGTAAATTGCAATTGCAAAATCCCCATTTACATTCTTTCAGTTATAGGCCAAAATGTGTTTGGAAACTTGAGACCCCTAAGGGATCTCAAGTTTTGCGTTGATTGAAAAAAAAGTTCTCCTAGATCTTTAAACCTACTTATGGAAGTGAAGATCTCTGCCTGTGTTGTCCAGCAGGAGCAGAGCAGAGCCCAGAGGATGAAGGACAGGGACTTCCTCATTTTGACTCTTTCAATAACCTGCAAGGATAAACAGAATCACATCATGTCACATTAGATTTACAAGATCTAAGCCTATTTTCATGCAATGCCTGCTGTATGTATAAATCTATGGATACAGTTTTTCATGTTGTCCAACTATTCTCCATCACCATTTAACACAAGCTGTGGAAAATCCAGCTGTTACCCTCTTTAATATTCCGTCCATCCATATAATTGTCAAAGTGCTTTGTTTTCATATTGGCCATAAAAAACTGACTAACTGTATTTGGATTCTTGAACCACACATATAAATATCCTTGCAGTTTGCATTACCCTTAGTCAACAGTTCATGCAGTGATGGTGTGTTTCCGCACTTAATTACATGATGGTCTAACAATATTCAAAGTTTCCAGTGTGTTTCCTACAAATGAGTCACTAATCCTGCTGGGAGGCATCATGTCATAATAGCCTCTTTGCCCAGATCCCATTAGGAAAGAATAAGGAAGGACAATGTGAAAAAGAATAATGTTTCTAACATTGTTTCTACAAAAAAGCGGACAACCGTAGGAACTAATTATTATTATATAAAGTCCAGGTAAGTTCTTGTGTAAGTTAAAGTCAATTTTTTCTTTTCTTTCTTTTACTCTGTTCATAACATGGTCATTGGCCACCAGATGGCTAATGAAAAATATTGATAACTAAGGCCATGACTAAATATAGCTCAGACAATGTCTTCTGTAATAGAATTATAAACCAAAGCTTGCACTGCAGAAACTCACAAGTAACTCACTTACAAAATGGTAACATCAAATCAAGTATGACATGTTATGTCCTTCACATGCAGCAATTTTGCACATCTAGTAGTTACGACGCAACATTATTGTCCAACTGGAGTTGTGTTTCCGGCCACCTGACAAATCAAAGTCCATATTCACTCGTCTTATAGCTCTGTTTTTGGTCTCTACAAACTCTGTGGGAAATATTTGGCTTTTTAGCTACTGAAGTGCTCCACTATGTTAAGCAGGTAGTCATTAACTGTGTCTGTCTGCTGTTTTGTGCTAGTGTAAAAGTAGTGTAAAATACCTAGCAAACACTAAAAATTAAATTAGATTGTTTTTAAAACAGACAGTTCCAGTACAAAGAGCTGTGTGAAGCCTACTGTTGCAAGGTTTATTATGGTTTTTTTGTTGCCGTATTTCCTCAAGTATTATTTGAAAATATATAGTAGTGATCTTGGGTCAAAGCAAGCAACACGAGCTGTGTGGACTTTCAGCTACTGTAGAGCCAACAACAGAGCTGAATAGACAAGCAGAACTAAACAACGATGTATCACCTAGCTAGGCCTGTAACAATTACATCGTCTAATCGCATTTTTTTTTTATATAGTAATTTCTTTGTTTAACTGCAATTAATTGCTAACATTAGCTAAAGTCCTTAAGGTTATGACTTGATGGTAATTGTCAGTTTTATGTTAAGAAAGAAACCCACTTTTATGATAATAAAGAAGTGTGGTTTACTTCATGGGCTGTGTATTTGTGATACATTATCTGGGTCACATAACAGTGATATAACCAAAAAAATTGTATCCTGGAATTCATTCAAAACTTTATTTTGCTTGCAAAAGTAATAAATAGATAAATATTTAAATGTTTTAAATTTGACTGAAAGAGAGGATATTGTTGATCACAAATAATTTGACACAATTAATTGTACAGCAAAATTTGGAATCTTTACAGCTCAACGCCTAGCAGAAAGTCTCTGTTTACAGTCCAGCACTGAGATGCTTTTTGTGATCTCAGGTGAAAAGTGACACTGCTCCACTTTCTACTCATGAATTTAATCTAATTTGGCTTTACCACATGACTTCCCAGTGATGACTGTTTACCGTTGTCTGTGTAAAACATGCACATAGTACATCCAAACTTCCAAATGTAAGCACACATGCACACACACACATATTTCAGTCTGCACTACTACCTAATCAAAGGCTTAGAGAAACAAAAGGTTCTGAAGCATGGCACCTTAATAGTTATTGTGGTGATAACTTGAAGAGAAATCTCCAGGTGAAAAAAAATCATTTCAATTACATGACACCTTTTGACAAAATGCAGGTTAACTTTCTTTCTTTAGGGTTCAAACCACAAAGCGGTAGAACCCTTCTATGTTTTATTTCTTTTTAAGACATATTTTTTCCCTTTATTTCAGAGTGACAGTGGATAGACTGGAAAGGTGGGATAGATGGGCGATGACACACAGCAAAGGGCCGCAGGTCGGATTTGAACCTACATGAGGCGCACACTCTTACTTGGTGAGCTAGCGGTCGCCCTGCAAGTCAACTTTGTAGTGTTGCCAACTTAAGTCATGACAAAGTTAATACATTAGGTAAAATCAGAGTTTACCCTTAAGCCAAAAGACACTAAGGGTGATTTTACAAATAAAACAACAACATGGTTTCTTTTTTCATTTGATTCAGTTAGCATTCACACTGCAGAAAAGGCATTCACACTGAGAAAAGGCAAGTAATATGAGCAGCTGACAAGACAGTCAGTCAAGGAGGCTAGCCCTGGATGAGAGAGAAAGAGAATGAGAGAGTGAGCTTATGATCTGTTGTTACACATATGACTAACAATTTATGGTAATAATAAATTATGGATTTGAAAGTTATAATCCATTAAATCATATGTAAGTCTGTACATTGTGTGAAAGGTTAAATTAATTTAAATTTCAGGCTCTCCGGGAACCACGTCCTTATCGTGGTGGAGAAGTTTATGTGTCCCTATGAACCTGAGGGCTGTGTTGTCTGGCTCAAGGGGCGGAAACCCACGAACACCCTGGTGGACACCGGTGGTCAGGGAAGCCGTCCGACTGAAGAAGGAGTCTTTCCGGGATATGTTATCCCGGAGGAAGTTGCAAGGTACCGACGGGCCCGAAGGGCTGCAGCCTCTGCCGTGACAGAGGCAAAGCAGCGGGTGTGGGAGAAGTTTGGAGAAAACATGGAGAAGGACTTTCGGTCAGCACCAAGGTGCTTCTGGAAAACGTCACCTCAGGAGGGGGAAGCGAGAAATCATCCAAGCTGTATACAGTAAGGATGGGACGTTGTTGACCTCGACTGGGGAGATATTGGAGCGGTGGAAGGAACACTTTGAGGAACTCCTAAATCCAACTGACACGCCCTCTGTGGTAGAGGCAGAGCTGGAGGATGATGGGGGATTGTCGTCAATTTCCCTGGTGGAGGTCGCTGAGGTAGTCAAACAACTCCACAGCGGCAAAGCCCCAGGGATTGATGAGATCCGTCCAGAAAAACTGAAAGCTCTGGGTGTGGAGGGGATGTCTTGGTTGACACGCATCTTTAACATTGCGTGGAAGTCTGGGACAGTGCCTAAGGAGTGGCAGACTGGGGTGGTGGTTCCCCTCTTCAAAAAGGGGGACCAGAGGGTGTGTGCCAATTACAGGGGTATCATACTTCTCAGCCTCCCTGGTAAAGTCTACTCCAAGGTGCTGGAAAGGAGGGTTCGGCCGATAGTCGAACCTCGGATTGAAGAGGAACAATGCGGATTCCGTCCTGGCCGTGGAACAACAGATCAGATCTTCACTCTCGCAAGGATCTTGGAGGGGGCCTGGGAGTATGCCCAACCAGTCTACATGTGTTTTGTGGATCTGGAGAAGGCGTATGACCGGGTCCCCCGGGAGAAACTGTGGGAGGTGCTGCGGGAGTATGGGGTGAGGGGGTCCGTTCTCAGGGCCATCCAATCTCAGTATGACCAAAGCGAGAGCTGTGTCCGGGTTCTCGGCAGTAAGTCGGACTCTTTCCAGGTGAGGGTTGGCCTCCGCCAGGGCTGCGCTTTGTCACCAATCCTGTTTGTAATATTTATGGACAGGATATCGAGGCGTAGTCGGGGCAGGGAGGGGTTGCAGTTTGGTGGGCTTAGGATTTCATTGCTGCTTTTTGCAGATGATGTGGTCCTGATGGCGTCATCGGTCTGTGACCTTCAGCACTCACTGGATCGGTTCGCAGCCGAGTGTGAAGCGGCTGGGATGAGGATCAGCACCTCTAAATCTGAGCCCATGGTTCTCAGCAGAAAACCGATGGAGTGCTTTCTTCAGGTAGCGAGTGAGTCCTTACCCCAAGTGAAGGAGTTTAAATGCCTTGGGGTCTTGTTCGCGAGTGGACCATGGACCGTGAGATTGGTTGGAGAATCGGAGCAGCAGGTGCAGTGTTACATGCCGTTTATCGCACCGTTGTGACGAAAAGGGAGCTGAGCCAGAAGGCAAAGCTTTCAATCTACCGGGCAATTTTTGTTCCTACCCTCACCTATGGTCATGAAGGCTGGGTCATGACCGAAAGAACGAGATCCAGGGTACAAGCGGCCAAAATGGGTTTCCTCAGGAGGGTGGCTGGCCACTCCCTTAGAGATAGGGTAAGAAGCTCAGTCATCCAAGAGGAGCTTGGAGGTGTTCCAGGCACGTACAGCTGGGAGGAGGCCTCGAGGAAGACCCAGGACTAGGTGGAGAGATTATATGTCCAACCTGGCCTGGGAACGCCTCGGGATCCCCCAGTCGGAGCTGTTTGATGTGGCTCGGGAAAAGGAAGTTTGGGGTCCCCTACTGGAACTGCTGCCCCTGCGACCAGACACTGGATAAGCGGATGAAGATGGATGGATGGAGGCTAAATGCACTGTGGAGTAAGCCATCATCACCTACAGCATATGTTCAGGACAAAATGTCAATTTACACACTCCAAGAAAATACTGCTAACGGCACAATCAGTGATGATGGATCCTTTGTAAAGTCCTCGGTAAAACAAACATTATGGTAAGTAGAATTTGGCTTACTTATGACACATGGATCCGCTTAATGAGGCAGACATCAAGACAGCCACACCATATGGCACTGACCAACAGCAGGTGTTATTGGTGAAGGGCTGTAAAACAGCTTTAAAAACGTAAGACAAGTGACTGTGAATTCTAATTTCGCTTTCACAAATGCTTCAACCCTGCATGCCTCAAAATTAACTGATAGGAGAGTCCCAAGTTGAGTCCCAACATAGAAAAGTCATTCTGGCAGAAAGAGCTGCAGGGCTGTCCTAACTTGTTGGGAGTTGCAAGCAGGTGGGGAACGACAGGACAGATAGTTTTACATACTCCTCAAATGTTGAAATAAAGAACGGTACATTTAAAATAAAATCAAGCTTCCATAAAGATATTGAATGGATTAAGTATTTTTATTTTTTTTACTGATAATGTCTGGGATAATCCTTTTATATACAAAACTGTGCATGCTTCTCAAAATATTTGCATATTACACTGAATTTAAGAAAATCAATACTGTAAGACAATACAGCCACAAAATGGAACATGAGTATTTAAAAGACATATTGGTTATGCATGTATGGTCCTTGAGGTCAGTTGGCTTCGGTGGAGTTGTGGAATGCAACTAATATTTTTACAGTGTGGTATTAGTGATTTACTTAAGTAAAATATCAGAATACTTCTTCCACCACTGCTTGGGTGCACATGGCGATTGGATGGTCCTGGACCATAAAAGCATACCGACATCAGTGCAAAAGCATTGCCTTAATTATTTGGGCTGTAAACACACTATTTTTTGCCTTCATCTGGATGCAAGTGATGCTTATTACTACAGACCTAAACTACAAATGAAAGGACCAAATCTCTCTCCTTGTAATCTACAGCCTGTGCCATTGATCAGGCTAAACACAGCCTTGCCTGTTGTTGCAGGCTGTAACACCCATGTCACATTCCTGGAAAGAGGCCTGTTAGATTCATTACCCTACGTTCCCTGCTCCTCCTGACCCCCGTCTGGCATTTCTGGCAAATGTAGGGAATAGCACTGAGGACAGGATAGGAAATGATACGACAGGTCATGAGAGGACAGGACCAGGCGCTGTATTTTGAACACAGACCTACAGTGCTCCATGTCTTGCTCTGCTGCAAACCGGTGTTCTATGTATTGTATAAAGATGTCAGGCAACAATAATCCATCTACACTTTCCTGAAAATAAAACAATGGAGGTCAACAAAAAGTATAAAAATTTAAGTTAACACAAACTGCTGAATGAAAAAGGGTGTTCTTACTCATCCAATCTTGGTGAGTAATGACACAAAGGAAGTCAAACCTTTGCTGTTTCACATGGAGGTGTGGCTCCAGATGAGAGATAACAAACCACAGTTACACTCTCTCTGGCAAAGCAGGCAGGAGGATTCAAGGTCTGCAATGGAGCAGGGGTTTCTTAGGAGGAAACGTTTCTCAGAAAGTAACATTCCCAACATCTGTAGTTGTTCTGTTCGTCTTTTTTACTTCGTTTCTTACTTGACATCAAATCCACAGAGAAAAACCTGGCTTGTACGAGCAGCAGCTGTCTTGGATCACAAGTACCAACTGAGGAAGTTATTAAAATATTCTTACTCTGTTTTGAGGGGAAGCACATTAAAGCATGGGACAAGAGGACTCATCCGTATTCCCTGGACAGTATAAAAAA
The DNA here is from genome assembly GCA_013375575.1 of Percina caprodes. Classification (NCBI taxonomy): domain Eukaryota; kingdom Metazoa; phylum Chordata; class Actinopteri; order Perciformes; family Percidae; genus Percina; species Percina caprodes. The sequence goes on along the minus strand of JABXJD010000505.1, from coordinate 167,865 downwards.
TATTTCATAACAAATGCAAACAAGGGCAAAGCCAAAAAGCAGAAAGTACTGGGGACTGATGTGAGTAGGAGAACGGTGTCATGACAAATGTGGAAAATTGTTCAATATTGTTGCAAAATACCTATTTAAGACTTTTTAAAACCTTGACTAATTGTGGGAAATGTGTTCTACAAACATTAGACTTAGACTTCTCTTTATTAATCGTTTTGGGATGACTCCCCAGCAAGGAAATATCTACAGAATATATTGGCTTGCAGATGTATCATAGCGGTTCACATCTTCACTACATTACATTTTGGCAGTGAAAACCAAATTCCAGTATTTTGATAAAACTACTGAGGAGTAAGAAAGCAATCATCTATGTGACAAAAGAATGGGAGTTGAATGCCGGAAAACTGATAGGGTAGACAAGGTACTTGCCAACTCTTGCCACTGTGTAGGCTGTAAATGGTGTACTGAGATAAATTATAAACAAATGGTAGATGCTAAATAGGTATTTTTCTTACTGTTAATCAGTAAACAGAACCCCCCCACACACACACACACACACACACACACACACACACACACACACACAAGACAGGCATGCTAACACACGTGCAGACTAGCGATACATGCATATTATATAATATGCCTGTGGATACTGTGCACACACAGCTGTGAACATACTCAAACAATCCTTGCCTGTCAGACGCAGGGAGATTTAATTTGCTTGTCATTGCTGTTGCTCCAGGCATTTCAATTTACAGTGTACTAATAGCTCCTCTTCAATTCGACTATACTCAACTTAGATTAACATAAATACGTTACAGATAATGTGATATTCAAGATCTTATTTGGTAAGACAACAGATGTTCTGGATGGTTGGTCTCAGCTGAGTGTCAGCATTAACCACCAGATGCATTCTAAGCACAGTCCACTCTCTGTTAAGACAGAGTCAAGCTAAGTGCACAGCTTTGACTTTCGCTTCCACTAAACATTCACATAGGATGAATATGGAACCTCATTTCTGGTTTTGTAGCAATTTTGCAACTTTACACAGCCAGCCAAAAAAACGAAAGGCTGCTTCCATGGCATTTTAGTCTTAGAGACAATAGAATGTAAATGCTGACATTTACAACATAGTTTAGCTGACCTGTGAACTACACATCTAGTTTCGCTTTGGACAAAAGCATCTGCCAAATGAATGTAATGCAAAATCAGGGACTATAGAAAATCTCTGAATAAAGCAAAGGGTTAAAAAGTTCTCCTCGTGCAAGTCAGAGATTGCTGCAAACCATATGTGGTTTACTTATAAGCAAATTTGTTTCATATGCAATGAGAGTTGAAAAATCTCCAGCCACATTGCAAACAGACTAAACACCCAACGTGGCAACTAGATGGTGTAGCACCAGTAATCTATTTCCAGACGCTGTGTTGTATACTGTTTACAGACTCATATGTTAACCTAAACAACATACACATTTTTTATGTACAAAAGTACACTAAAACACTGTTTTCTTCTAAAAGCTTCTTCTGTAATGAAAACACTGAACGCTCATGTGAATAATGTTTAATAAACAAAGACACCAATGTTGTACTCAATATAAATCCCCCAGGCATTTAGATAAGCATCGCTCCAATATTTATGGTAAAAAGACACAACCAGACAATGGCTGCTGCTTACTTAAGTAAAAGAAAATCAACATACTATAAAAAGGGGAGACCATCAGACAGAAATTCACAACTCAACTTAATAAAACAGTTCTCTTGTTTCAGGTGTACCTAGCGAGACATCCTCCTGAATTTACACGTCACGTGCCTTTCAATTACTGCTGACAGATTAATGTTGCCTTCCATTTATACCCATATTTTATATCTAATGGCTGCAACATCCAAGTATTGCCATTGTACTTAGCTATAAATAAAGCCCAGCAGGGCATCATCCACCTCATCAACCTGGCGTGCACAGAACTCTTTATCCTGGGACTGCAAACAGTGATACCAACAGTGATTCTTTGTGGCCATGGGTGCTTTTCAGCCAATGTCTTTCCTTTTGGAGCATTTTTTTTTAATCGTGTACTCAATATCATCAGCAACATCTCTTTCCAAAGACCACCATTAACTATGGATAATCCGCAGTTCTCACTGCTGACACCCTTTTCATTGGAACTATTTCTTTTGTATAAAGTAGTAATAAATAATAATAAAAAAAAAAACATTTGTATTTTTGCTGAGTAAACCAACTCTTTAGCAAAAAAAAAAAAAAAAAGACACTCGACATGACTTTTTGTGAATTGTAACTGGGTTCTAGTTGTCGAACATGACTTTTCCAGCTGCATCTCGCCTTCAGACACCGGGTCTGCTCATCATCTTCAACTGGATGCTAGCCGTCCCTGTGACGTCAGCCAGTTGTTTCTAGAAATTCCCAACACTTGAACTCTTTCGGGTCCGTAAATGTCCTTGCTGCCTGTGAAGTAGGCTACATGTGCAGACATTTATGTTCTCTTCGCCAACATTCAACACCTCGTGTCACCGTCTGCTTTTAAGTCTGCGTATAGGTTAATAAACAACGAGATGCTCCGCCACAAAGTTCGCGCAAAGTTTCAAAACTTTCTCCCCTTTCCTTGCGTAACATTGTAACACTCCTGCTTCGCGAAGTCTTGCAATGTAACAAACATGTCGGAAATAAACACAGACCCAACGAAACGAACAAGCCGTTGTTACTTTACCTTCTCGGTACCACAAGGCTTGAAGTGTCTGGTGTAACGAAAAAAACCTGTTGGACCCAGTTATTGACAACCATCCCATCATGTTCGGTAGGCACGCGAGTTAAACGACCAGCCCCTTCCAATGATGTAAAGAAGAAATAAGATACAATATTTAACGTTATCTTACCTTTATTCTCTAATGTATTATAGGGTAACGTCACACTTCTTTGTTATGCGGACACAATTACACCTGGCACCCCGGGGTTATGAGTAGCACAGAGAGGGGTAGCTACAGAGAGCCGCTGCCACGTACAGAACCTCCTGGAGGGTTGACCTTAATACTGAGATTAGATGCGCAAAGACATTCTTCATCGAGTTTTATTGTGTTGCCCTCACGACCGCATCGTAAAATCAGATTTCTGAGCTTTTTTACACAGTAGGGGGTTCAAGTTCTATTAGGTTTTTTTCTATGCTGTAATTAAGAATTCACAATAATAGGATACCAGACCCATTAAAGTTTTACAAGCCTGTGGTGAAATTAGTAGGCTACTCGCTACCTTTAAAAATGCCACTGTGTAAAAATACTCCATTAAAAGTCCTGCATTTAAGCAACAGTAGGCCTACAGCATTAAGCTATTGGAAGTAGTATCAAAAATAAAAGTACTCATTTCATAGAATTACCCCTTTCAGAGTGTAAGGCTATATTACATACTATACTATTGGGCAGTACATTCAATTGAAATGCAAATATTTTGATTTATTTTGCATGTAACATCTGAACCTACAAAAGAGTAAATGAAGCTGTCACATAAATAAAATAAAACACATTTCCCTCTGATATATAAGGAACTATATAAACTAGTATAAGGTAGGCCAATCACCATTCCGGCTCCAAAGGTCTTTAAGGACTGACAAAAAATGTAGCAACACAATTCTGAAGAAATTTAATTCAGAAAACAAAGGAATGGTAAGAGGACATTCAAACGCTTTTGTGCATATGCAGTTCAACATGCGTACACTTCCATCTTTTAGAATAATTACGGTAATCCAATCCATGCAACCCGTCACGTTTACAGTTTGGATCTGGCCTTGTTCTCTGGATGTGCTCAACACCATCTGGAGAAAAAAAAACATTTGGACAAGGCTTTCAATTATCTCCTGTTATAGAAGTTTCTGTGTTATGTGTCTGTGCCTCCCCTGTCTCTGATGTTTCTGTTTTATGTGCAAATGGGACCATGATGAGTTTAGGAACACCGAATAAGATTGAAGACACCGTAAACTAATTAAAGTTAGTAGGGATTGTAAAAAGAGTATGCCTTTGCTTTGGATGAGTAATAAACACGTAGCGTATCGCACATCTGGTGAAACACTTCGTAAAGGCAGCACACATGCATATTATAATTTCAACAGCAAGAAACAGCATATTTTAGCTGATAATATTGGGGAAATAGCAGTTTAGTTTTTTTTTCTTTGGAAGAAAAAATATTTCATCAGGGGGAGATTGCCATTATTAGATTATATTATTATAAGCACAGTAGTGTACATTTTTGACACATTATACTTTGTATTCGAGATTGTAAAACATTTTTTTTTTTAAATGTAGTGTATACTTACTATTATAATGTGGGCCTATAAGGTTTATTTATGTGATTTCCGATTATGTAATCCATTGAATATATTGCCGAAAATCTTGTGCACACCTGGAGTTTTACCAGCAGGTGTCGCTGTGGGTCAACTCAAGCTAAACCAGCATTTACACAGAGAAGCATCACAGTAACATCATCTCTCTCTGATCGCCAATCTTTTTATTTTTGCTTAAACTGACCCTTCAATAATGTCAAGTTACAATAACTTTCTTACAATCCATTTCTCAGAGAGCCTGAATGTTCTTGCTTCATCTCTACTACATCTCTACTACATCTGTACTCATCAGGAGAAGAAGACAATTTTTGAGAAAGAAAAGACATTGCTATTATGTTGTACATGTAGGCACACAAATATGCAGATAGATTTATTTAACCACAAAGTCTCACATTATAGATAATGTGAGGCACTTATGTCTGTTTGGGATCCCAGCTGTGAAACATGGTTAAATACAATCTATTTTTATATGCTCTAAATCTGTGATATGTAGCACTAATCCTCCAAAATCCCAAATAAGTCTATTTGGATCTATCTATCTAACTAACTAACTAACTAACTAACTAACTAACTAACTAACAAACTAACTAACATGAAATACATTTTGTTGATGTTGTTGTCATGTTTTAAACAGTATATACTGTAATATTTGCCCCATGGATTACAAATTACATGGAATAAACATGAGACTGAAAAGAAAATGCCAGTTTGATTGGTCAGATAATTGAAGAAATTATTCCAGACATAAATCAAGACATTTTAAAAGTGTTTTCATATTTACATTTAATAGACTTTCTGTGGCATAAACATTTATTTATGTTTCACTGTTTTGATCTTTTTTTTTTTCTTTTTAATTAATGGATTGTTTCACTTACTCAGCTTTTCTTTTTAGAGAGTCAAAAGTCAAAAAGAGTGACACACAAACCTTTTTTTTCTCGTTTTCATGCGTTTTTTCTTTAGTCACCAGGTGTCACTCTTTGTCCATTGCACATGGGTGATGCACACTGTGATGGTTACAAGTACATTGAATGCTATCACAAACCTTTCACAATTAATACAATACATCCAAAACAATATACAGATAAAACAGGTTTGCTTGTAGCATATCTGCAGTTGTATAAAGACACATTTCCCACACATACCATAATGAAGCTAAACAATGAATCCTATCATAAATCGGGCTTTGTTGACATAACAGGGTGTCTCTGTTCTTAACACAAAGTTATTTGGCTTGCCATGCTGTCAAGGTTGAGGAATAACACACAAGCCACCAGGTAATTTTCACACCTGAGCAGAGCTTAAAAAAAGACTGTGAAACTTTGATTAACCCTCCTATCTTCAAATTCACTAAGAGCGCCCCATTCATCAAGAATACCCTTTGCGTGACTATGAAAATTTTAGTCCTTCTGCCATGTCTAGGCCTACTATCACCCTCATGCCCTAATTCTCTCTTCAGGTGCTTTCCCAGTTTACAGGCGTACAGCTATAGCTATGAGCTCTTTAAGATATGATGGTGTCTGACAATTAAGAGCTTTGTAGGTCAGGAGAAGATTTTAAATTCAATACTGGATTGCCAGTGCAGAGAAGCTAATACAGTACAGTACTTTTCTTAGTTCTTGTCAGCACACACGCTGTAGCATTCTGTATTAGCTAGAGAGTCTTAAGGGACTTTTTTGAGCAACCTGATAGTATGGAATTACAATAGTCCAGCCTTGAAGTAACACATGCATAAACTAGTTTTTCAGTATCATTTTGAGATGGGATGTGCCTAATTTTGGCAATGTTACGCAGGTGAAAAAGTCTGTTCATGAGATTTGTTTTGAGAGGGCGTTAAAAGATTTATCCTGATCAAAAATAACTCCAAGATTTGTGACAATAGTGCTGGAAGCTATGGCAATGCCATCCAGAGAAGCTATATCTCTGGATAATGAGGTACGGAGGTGTTTAGGGCTAAGCACAATAACCTCGGTTTTGTCTGAATTTAACATCAGGAAATTGTAGGTCATCCAGGAATTTATGTCCTTATTGCAAGTTTAACTAACTGACTGGTTGCGTCTGGTTTGATTGATAGGTATAATTGGGTGTCATCCGCATAACAGATAATGTTAATGGAGTGTTTCCTAATAATATTGCCTAGAGAAATCAGATATAAGGTGAATAGAATCGGTCCAAGCATTGAGCCTTGTGGAACGCTATGGCTAACTTTAGTGTGCCTCGAGGATTTATCGTATAACATTATCAAACTGAGATTGATCTGATAAACAAATCATAAAGCAAGAATATGTCATCCATCTTTACCTTATAGTGTCTGTGACGTTGTCTTGTTAATTTGACATAATCCACAAAATATGTATTATGGCTCCATCTGGAATCACGTTTTGGAGTGTCACATGATGACAAAATGACTACAGAAAACCAAGCATTTACTTCCACCCATTCATTAAGTTAATGTTAAGGTTTTCCAGATGTTACAAGTGCGTCCTAACGTTAAGCCTAACGCTGTGCGCATTGCTCAGGCTGGTAAATCGGAAATGTCACAAGGTCAAAGATGCACCCTTGTTTTGCAGAGATGATTTAGAGACAAGACACACAGGAGAGACAATGTAGCACATGTGTATGTAAGCTGGTTTACTATTTGACCTTTTGTGCATAAGCCTAAGTGATTGAAAGTGAACACACATGGAGCAGGTCTGGGTTTACAGCCGCTTTAATCAAACCTCATCAGCTAAGCTCTGGAGCTTGACAGTTGACTCCAGTCTAAGTGCCATTTATTCCACCCTGGTGGAAGTTTAAACAACACAGTAAGACATGACGACACAAAGACAGCAATTCAGTGTGTGTGTGTGTGTGTGTGTGTGTGTGTGTGTGTGTGTGTGTCTGTGTGTGACTGGTCCAGCAACTTCAACCAGGTAATGAAGCAGAACAAAGACACTAAAAGCACAAAGGTGGGATCATGCAGTATGCTGTGTAAGAGGAAGCATTCCCATGAGTTTGTGTTTCAAAATAATCAGATAAATACACAGCTTTTTGTTCCAACCTGCATGTCCTTAAACCGTTAGTTGGTGGTCTGTGTGTGTGTGTGTGTGTGTGTGTGTGTGTGTGTGTGTGTGTGTGTGTGTGTGTGTGTGACATAGTAGTAATGACTCAGGGCTGCAGTACCTGAGCATTGGGTTACATGAGTTGTCTTTCAGCACAGACAAAATGAGCCCCCTCGGGAAAGAAGAAACAAAGTGTTGTTCACACTACACTGATGTCAAATACTATTTAGAACTACTCCATCACATTAGTTTTTTTAGTGAGGCTGGACTCCCAAATGGGTGGTGTTGAACACCAGATACCTTTCACAGGAATGTATTGTAAAGTTAGCCTGATTGGTGTGTAATTGACAACTAACTGACAGCATGTGAATCCATCCATTTTCTATACCTACTTGTCGCTTTACAGCTATGAGCAAAGAGTCACCAATTCATCTAACCGCTGCCTGTCTGTGGACTGTGCTTACCACTGAGTCACCATGCCTCTCAGCCTTAGAACGATAGAAATCGGACATTAAACTTTAGCCAATGATTGATAAAGAAATTTTAATATATAACCTACAAACTTCAGGAATAACATGAAAAGTCAGATAGATCATTAACTTAAAAACACCTCTTAAAGTCTGAAAATGAAGTCTTTTTAGGATAATTCCTTCCTTTTCTACATTATCTCTGATTACTTGGGGTTACTGTAATTTAAAACTCTAATGAATAATATATACATGTTTGCATTTCTGTACACTCATCCTGCTGTGCTTCTTTTAATTTCAGTCTTTCCTCTTCTTTTATAATGGAAGTGTATCTGTTTGCCTTTTGACCAAAGGCCCCTGTCACCAAAGCATTATCTAACCATTTAGCCTATCTGTGAGTTACGGCTTCACCAATGTTGACACAGCTCTTTCTAGTTAAAGAGCGGGCCGCTTAAGCAGATGCACAAGCAGGTCACAGCCTATTATGGTTGTGAAATACAGAAGGAAGGACGCACGGGCGAGGCTCGTCCCTGACCCTCCAGGCCCGAGCTGGCCATTTGTCTTAAAGAAAGTAACATAACCTCCCTTGGTGATGCATGTGATGCCAAACAAACGTATTGAACCCCAAAATAGAACTGAATGTTTCAAAGGTAATGCTAAACGAATCAAAAACTGGGACAAATTGTGTTTGATCAGAAGAGAGAATAGTTGTTTTTTGTTTTTCAACCACTGCATGTGAGCAGAATAAAATCATGCTATAACATCATTCTTTCATGTGTTTTTGTCCATGACCACATTTTAAAGGTTTAGAGATGCAAAAGCAAGAAGGACTATGTCTTTGAGCTTTTTGAAAACTTTGAATTTCAATATTGTCAACCTCATTTGATCTTTTAGCAGTTGACAAAACACTAAAAGCATATTTGATGTTGCTTTGTAGAATAGTTGTAGAGATGAAATAAATTAAAAACCAAAAAGAAATCAATAATTCACTAGTTCCAGATTCTAATTTGAGAGGACTGTGTTTCTTTTTTTTTTTTTCATTTGATAGTTAATTGAATATATTTAGGTGTTGGACTGTTTGTCAGGCAGAAAAAGACATTTGAAGATGTCCACCCATTTCAAATGTTATCAATCCATTGAATAGGCATCATCAGTGGTTATTAACCCCCTTAAATAAATAAATTGTGATTTTTTTTTATTGTACTATATTATATTATATTATTATGTTTAAGAGGCTAGATTAAAAAAACTATCACATGATTATATTTATCAAATATAAAAAAAGCCCTTTTGCAGCCCTAAACATTTGTAATACATACAAAAGGGGTAAAATGACATTTGCCACTTTAGCTTTCAGAGTTAATATTCACCTGAAAAACATCAGAAGAGTCTGAAGAATTCTCAGTCCAGGATCCTTGATTACCTCTCATACTACATAATCTTTTGTGATTTGAAACTCACTGAAACCCACAACACCCTTTCCTCCAAGAACTGGCCCCAAGTTGGTTTATGACAAAAACAATGCCGCTGTCATTCTAGGGGAAGACCAAGCGAGTACAAGAACCTTTACAAACACGACCCTGGAGTTTGTGTCTCCAGAGAGAGCTAGTCCCGGTCCAGAGAGGGTTGTTGTGCTTGTGGACTTCATACCACACAAGGACTGGAAACCTCCCTCCTGTCTGCTGTCTCAGTGGTTCCCACAGCAATGTGAATGAAAAAAGGCAGATTAGCAGACGCTGGCTGGCTGAGTCCATTAATTTCCCTCTTTTCCTGGTAGTGAGGGATGGATGGATGATGCTCCATGACCCAGTTGACTTTGTTGCCTTGCTGATTTACTTGTGCATAATTTATGTATTTATTTGGTTTATTTTAAACATCTTACACAGCTTCTTGTTTCATAATGTGAGAACTATAAAGTCCTATGAGATCACTTAGATGATTTCAGCAACTAGACCTGACTCACAGCTTGGCAGTGATGGCGTTTCCAGTCAGGAAGGAGGTCAAATCATCTTTGCTGTGAAAATTATGAGCCCACCAAATCCACAAAAACATAGTTTTGTGTGACCTTGGTTTTGTAGTACTGCTGCTCGCTGTCAAATTACATTGACATCCAGAGCACTTTGTTCTCATTTGGAAAGGGTGGTTGACAGCACAGGGAGGCATAAAAAAAACACACTCCCTTTACACATGTGCTAAAGCAATCATGGAGCCGAGGGAGGATGGTAACCTTTTCAAATAAGAGCTTAGACCGAGGGAGAGAGTGCAGGCCATTTCATCTTCTTCCCATTCCATACTGAATCACACTTGATCACTTCAGGCCAAAAACTGTATCTCATAACCACAGCCAACCACAACCAAGCGAGGCCGATTCCTGGGAGAATGCCACGGACAGAGAAAGAGAAAGAAAAAAACTTTAAAACGTGCCAATCAGATATGATGGTGTACATTCAGTAGTTTTATTCTAGGTACTTTCTTTAAACTTATTCTGTTCTTCTGAAAATGTAACATTTTCCAGGCAATGAGTTAACATGATGTCACTGATATAAGCAGTCATCTAAAGTAGCACAAAAATAACTCCCCAAATGGCAAACATTAGTGCACCTGTAATCGCATTAGGTCTTCAAGGTGGAGGGAGCGGAGATTCAATTACGTGGTTATGTCCCAGCAGCAGACTGGTTAGTGACTGTAATGGGCCCACAGTGGTCCGATTGTTGTTTAGCTCCTGAGAGGTTTCTAGTATATTTTCTGTCTGTGTGGGCCTTTTTGTTTAATATGTCTATTTGTGTCCTTGTTCTTGTATGCAGTACTTTAGCAATTAACCCCTTCATCATCATTTAAATTGTAATGTTGAAATGTTTTAATCTGAAAACCGTCTATCCATTGCTTAATGGCACAGCAAGCTAATCAATGCTGTGGCTTAACCTACTTTTTTAAATGTTTGTGTCTGAAAGAATCACAAAACAGCCAATGAAATCCAAGCAATGTGAATGTAGTTTTGTTGAATATTTGACGCAACTTACTATCTAAATTCTATCATAATCAGTTGGATTTTATTTTCAGTTAGGTTCCAAACTTAGGTAATAATTTCCTTTTTTTTGCTTCCATAACTCTGAACTATATTACATTTTCATCAACATCTTTGTCTTTGTTTTGGTGATTCATAGAGGAAGCAAATATTACCAATAAAAGTTGTATGAATGTCTCATTTTGGCCCAGTACATTTTTTGTCTGAGAAATAAATCAGTCAAACCCTTAATCCATGTCATAAAAAGTTAGTTTCACAGAGGGATAAACTCAATGATGGACCCTGACATGAGTATGCAGCAAAAGAGAGGCAATGCCAATAGTCTGGAAGTCATCATGCAAAGAAGGTTAAAGTCTTCTTCTTTTAGTCCCTCTAAAGCCACTGAAGTCCCTGAAAGGCTCTAAACAGAATCTAAAAACATTCTTCAGGGATGTCTCAGACATTTTCTCTTATCATTTAAATCAACACACACTCACACCCACACACACAACACACACACACACACACACACACACACACATACAATACATCCTGTACAACACATACATACATACAATACATCAGTGCATCAATGAAGACAGCTGGTAATAGTAAAAAGGTAACGGATTAAAGACAATCTGTTTTTCATTGTATTTGATGGCTTTAATTGTACTCATCACAAAATAACTGCAGCTTGAAAACACATGTTTTCTGCATGATGAAGGTAAAGTTCTAGACAGTAAATTCTCCAAAATGGATTTAATCCAGGCACATTTTGGAGAAGGGAAATAATAGCTTGAGTAATGATTTTCTAGGTATTTCGTCAAATGCGCTGCTTTCATTTTTGTGTGTTTATGCATTTCTAGTGATGACATGATGCCACTATGCTCCCCTGCAAATGTAAAAATAGTTTCGTTTTGCCAGACCTTCCTTCACAGCGCTGCAAAGAAAGGCCTTGCTAGTCCACACAGCATTCCTGGATGGGAGAAAAACCTCGGAACGTCGTGGATTTAATGTAGACTTTCATTCCTGCAACATGTAATACTAAACACTGAAGCCACTGATTCCACTGCAAGATGTGTATGACATTTTTTACATTGTTGGTGAAGCCATTGGAGGGGTTAACTGTGCATACCGCTGCCTGGTTTAGTTCATCTAATTCTTGTGGAGCAAAGAGAGCAGAGCAGATAAACAAGCTTTCAAGAAATAAAATGAAACAAAGGCCAGACACCGTGTAATTTCCTGAGTGTGTAAGTGGGTGGCTGTGTGTGTGTGTGTGTGTGTGTGTGTGTGTGTGTGTGTGTGTGTGTGTGTGTGTGTGTGTGTGTGTGTGTGTGTGTGTACTGTTTGGTAGTCCCTTTTATTTTTCTTTCTCACAAGTAATGTTTGACATTCCTGTACAGAGCTGGACCAAAGTGTTTAGAGAGGATGAAGAGATAAACAGTGGGAAGGGGGGGCAACAGGAGGGATAAGAATAGAAGATGAAAAAAAATGTTAATTTGTTAATGCAATCAGATTTGTATAAACCTTAGTTTCAAAGTGTGTCTTCCAAATCCGCACAAATACTTTTCTTTTACATTTTTGTTGGGATGGTTTTAAGAGGAAGCTAAAACGTCTTAACTGTGACATCACACTCTATCTAAGCAAGGACTCCCACTGTGTTTTTATTGGTCTGCTTGTCAGTGTGCATTCTCCTTGTTAGTATGTGTGTATACGTGTGTGTATACGCGTGTATGTGTGTGTGTGTGTGTGTGTGTGTGTGTGTGTGTGTTTGTGTGTGTGTGTGTGTGTGTGAAGGTAGTATTTAACAGCTGCTGACCAGTAGCTGTAATTCATCCCCTGTTCCAGCGCTTCTCATAGAGGAACACTGGGATCCTAAAATGTGGACACTGCCCTTGCTAAACATACCAGTGACTACACGTGTGTTAAAATCAGAGTAATTTACTAGTCTTCTGGGAAAAACAGACTTGTACTCTAGCCTGGTTTCTACTACAGGCCCAAAAAAGGTTAAGCCAGAGTTTATTTTCAGACACACAGACATGGACACGTTGTCTTTGTCTGTGAAAACGAGGAGAAAACAACCAATGAGCCTCCAATGGCATACAATAAAAGTGTAAGCCCAGATCATTTAAACATTCAAACAAAAATAATGATCAATTCTTCTTGGCCACCAGAGATTGTCACTCATGTTTTAATGATTGCCTCGCATGGCTGAAATAAAACTCACATGGACTCACCTATCATGGAAATCCTCTTTGATTTATATTTCACTTGTTCCCTGTATAACGCCTCAGAGTAAAAAATAGTAATGTTTAATGGTTTGTGATTGCCCTTTGTAGCAAGACAAAGTGAAACACTTATGTAGTTTTGACTAAGATTAGAGTAGAAACAAACACTACTCCTTGTCTTTATTTTGAGGTAAACACTGCACAACACTGTGTACTTATTAGAATTTTAAACAGTTTTACTGGTAAATGAGAATACCCAGTTTGCAGTACAGAGTAAGCCTTGCAAGATTCCCATAATCAACAAAGACGTTTCCAATTACTTACCACAATTAACAGACAGAGGGATCACAGAGCATTGAGCTTGTTTAATCCCCTAAAACCCACCAAGGATTACGAGCACACAGCTACTGTTAAATACCTCACGTAATGACACAACTACAGTATGCAGTCTTGAAAAATTGTTTTGAGTGAAAATACCAAAACAAAAAGAAGTAAAAGTCCTGCATTCGAGTCAAGTCAGCTCATTAAAAATTGAATTAACAACGCTTTTTTTTCTTATTGAACCCTGGTGGTATCTAGCCACGTGGTTTGGTCTATTGGTCCAGGTTGTATGACATGTCTCAGCAATTTCTGTCTTCACCCTAGTTCAATGCAGAGGAATGGAATTGCACTTGTGGTGTTCATTTGATTTCTACTGCTTCTACTACTTTGGTTGTGTTTACACTGTGGCGTCTGGAGAAATTAACACGTTTTCTTGAAAACTCATTTAAACTTTCTATTTAAAAGTATGCAACATAATGCAGTTGGGTCATTGATTTTACTTTATTTATTCATGTTTTTGTTGTACATTTCTTATAGAAATATAGCTTTGTTGAATGTGTGTCATTTGTGTTTTGTACTATGTATAACTACCAAATGTGGATATAGACGGACAAGCAATCACAGACCTAGTCCAGCCAGCTGGCATGAATAGCTGCGGCCTTGCATTCTATGGTATTGTACATCAACTGTAAACACAAACGAAGCAGTGAATGTGCTGAACTCAGTTGTCAACAGCTGGCATGTGTACTATACACATGGGAAACATTTGTTTGTCTTTCCCAGGTCAGAAACATCCAGCAAATCAGGACAAGGAATACACTGTTACAGTGTTCCAAATCCTCACAAATACTTTTCTTTTACATTTTTATTGGGATGGTTTTAAGAGGAAGCCAAAACTTCTTAACTGTGACATCACACTCTATCTAAGCAAAGACTCCCACTGTGTTTTAATTGCTCTGCTTGTCGGTGTGTGTTCTCCTTGTTAGTATGTGTGTACACGTGTTTGTGTGTGTGTGTGTGTGTGTGTGTGTGTGTGTGTGTGTGTGTGTGTGTGTGTGTGTGTGTGTGTGTGTGTGTTGATCTGGTATGGTAGCGTTTAGTAATGATTAAATTAGATCTAAATCAAGATCAGATGATTCCAAAGCCAAACTCGAGGCCTGGAGCATACTTTCAATTATATTTATTCTCACTAGAAAGATTCAGTTATATTCTCAGGTATTGGTGAATTGGTGAAGCAAACGAGTATCAGTGCTTACAGTTGTTTTGTTCAGACAGGCACAGTTGTAATCAGTCGTTTGATAGTATATATCGACAACGTTGCTTAAATTTGCCATATTATGCTTTCAGCATATTTTCTGAGCATACCTTTGAGGTTATTCTAGAAAACATTCTAGACAGTATTTGTCATTGTTGGCTCATATCTACGAAATAACCAAACTAATACAGTATACAATATGTGTAGCTTGCTTCTGGTAAATTAAGACCCAACCAACTCCTTCCAGGCACTCAGCCAAGCTACCTCCAGCAAAAAAACTAAACTTAAAAATGATGTAATTCAGACTTCCTAATAGATAATGTAGAGTGGTGATGTAGAGTCAGTCATGTTTAATAACCATAATTCAGATTAATGTTGTTAGGGTTTCCTATGATCTCATTACATTTGTATTCAGTGTGTGAGCTGATGTAGCTCAGAAAGCATGTTGGGTAACATGAGAAGTTGTTAGTTTTCATCCTTTCTAGATTTGTTATACTGTATATAACTTGTCTAATACAAAAAGACATTCTTCTGATTTGGAGTCCAACCAAAAAATGTGCATGTTCTCATGCAAATCTGGAGTCATCATGTGGTATCTGTAATTGGGACTATAATTGTAGTGGCTTGGGAAGATGTCTCCCACAGAGACAAAAAAATGACATAAGTCTAATGTTGTTAGACCAGCCCATGGAAATTGAATAATTTAAATAGTGCCCATAAAGTACATTCATCATGCCACTACTGCTGCTGTGGGTTTGTCCAATGATTGCTCTTGTTACCTGGATGAATACTGGTCTAAAGCCTTGCTCACAGCATGAGACTGTCTCATTCTCAGTGTAATGACGGGGCTTGGTGTCAGTTAGGGTTTTTCTTTGTGACTCCGGAGAGGAGTTCTCTATAGCTTGTTTAGGTTTAAATGGATAGTTTGGTAGAAATGGTTTGATGATTCATCCTGGTGAGCTTAATTATACTGTGTGAGAGAAGGAATTAGAAAGAGAGAGTGGGTGTAAGAGAGAGAGGGTAAGAAGTGGAAGAAAAGCATGAGAAAAGAAGGAAGAAGTCATAGTTTCTCGACAGATAAAAAAATCAAATAAGTAGCATTTAAACAAGTAAAACAGTATGTAGTTGTAAAATATAATCACAAGGACCCAAGATCCATTTAAGGTGCATTAAGGTTCATAATGTGACCCAATAACTGTCTCACTGCATAACAGTCTTTAAGTGTTGGGTTAGTGATAAGGACTATGTCTACAAAGCAAAAAGTCCTCCTTAAAGCACAAAATACATTGTTTGCCCATGTCCACAAGAACACCACAGAAGCATTTTATGATCCAACACCCCTATAGGCAGGACAAGGTTTGTTGTGGCCTTCCATAAGTGTCATCATTTATTTGGCTGCTAGGCTTCTGTAACTTGAATTTAAACAAATGGATGTTTTGGGGGGCATTTCCTGACACAACTAAAGCTGTATTTTTTTTCTTGGGAGGACAATCTCATAAAAGGGAGTCCAGCACTGTTCACCCAATATGGATATAACACCCTTAATGCTGAAGGTCAGCACCTAATGCTCATTTTATTGTAAAAACAATGCGGTGGAATACAGAGCAAACACAACAGAAAATGTATGGACTGGAGTGTCTGGATACAATTCAGGATACAAATCAGATTTATTCAGGTCTGGATACAAGACACTTTCCTATATGCAGGCTGATAATGGTTGATTATTACATTAGAGAGTTTGTTATACTATATGATTATAATACTATACTTCCTTTTGAAGTTCTTATTCAGGTCTTTGTGATGAGGTGCAACACATTGAAAAATGGCACATTTAGACACATGCAAACACACTGAGAACATGTGTCTTCACATACCATTTACCATACTGTATGTATTCATGCTCCTTTATGACAAGCATATGCCTGGAAACTGTTATTCTTTAGCAGTGTTTTGGAAAAATCCTGTTCCTCTGGCCAAACACTGAGAGAGATCAATGTCGGTGATTGTTTTGTAATTTCATGTGTACCCAGTTAATACTCAGCTGCAATTATGACAATGTTCCAATCAGTAGTCAGATGCTGATTAGATCTTGTGGCCAGATTAGCTCAGTTGGTAGAGCAGGTGCACATATTTAGAGGTTTACTCCTCGACGCCGCGGGTACATCTCCGACCTGCAGCCCTTTGCTGCATGTCATTCCCCCTCTCTCTCCCCCTCCATGTCTTCATCTGTCCTGTGGAAATAAACACCTAAAAATGCCCCAATAAATAAAAAAGATCTTACTCACAATTGAAAAGTGAGTGAGTTGTTATTATTATATCATTTTTACATTATTCTTGTAAGATTGTGTCTCCTATTTATGGACTGCATTTGAAGATCCATTCAGTTGTTATTACAATAACAGGCTAAATACATTGCCAGCATCTGGTCAGTGTGCATGTGTGTCTCTGTGTGTGGTTAGGAAACAGAGCCATTCAATCATAAGTCCGTTGATGGATAACATTATTAAAGATGAATTTAAGGCTTGTAAAACTACAACTTTGGCTATTATGAAGCAATAATTTTGGTCTGAAAAGACTGATATGTGAGATGAATAAAGGTGTGTGCATTTATTTATGCTTACATCCTGGCATTTACTAAGCATACAGAAATATTTTAACCACAGTGCTTGTATATTCAAACACTACCTGGGGTTCATATGTATGAGCTGCTCAATAAAAACACATTAAACTAGTTGCCTATAGCAGCTTGGCTGAAACATTTAGGGACTAATGTTCTGAGTTAGGGATAAGTGAAAAAAGTGGACACATAAAGATAAGTATCTCCTCCGGTATCAATTGTTCTTCTCTATAAATTATTTATAATCACATCAACTTGCAGATGTTTAGTGTATAATTCTGCAGCATTCTTATGAGATAGCTTTGGGCCTGTGGTGGTCTTATGCTATGAAATCATCTGTTTTTCATTTCTGAAATATTGCAACCACATAAATTAAGCATCATGACTTCCCTACAACTATGTGCTTCCCCATGGGGTGCTCCAGGCACAGCAATGTAAGTGGCACCATTGTTTCCAGCCTGTGCCATTTACAAACAACTAACCATGTTCAATGCAGGGGACATAAAGCTAATATGGTGTGTGAGCTGAATAACAGGATATGGAAGCTGTGTTTTTTTTGTGGTAATGTGGCAAAGATGTTACCAATCGGGAGTTTCATATGCTGCTAAATTTGCCTTAAGCAGACTTTTGGATCTCACTCAAAATCAGGGTAGTGATGTTAAACCCTGCACCTAATGGGACTCTGGTACTAAAAGATTGACTGATTGAGATTGAGACAGATTGATTCACTTGTTTAATCAAGTGTTATTTATTTATTTATACATCTGTCAGACACATAATAATCAATTTTGAGTCGTGTTTCTGGCTACCCGTTACGTTTAGGTTCACTATTAATAGGTATGTGACAACATCAATAATTATTATTAGACACTATTCGCTACCAGCGACAAAGCTGAGGAATTAGGACTGGGCAATATATCGATATTATATCGATATTGTCTTAGATTTTGGATATTGTAAAATTGTAATATATTAAGTGGGGTCTTTTCCTGGTTTTAAGGGCTGCATTAGAGTAAATTGATGTTTTTTCTGAACTTAGCATACTGTTCTAGCTGTTCTAATATTTGCCTTTACACAGTTTGTCATTAAAACAACATTTCATTATTATCATCAAGAATCAAGAATATTGTGATATTTGATTTTCTCCATATTGCCCAGCCCCAGGCCGGCACAATTTGGGGAAAATATGAATCACGATTTTGTTGCTTAGAATTGATATGTTGATTCTCTTTTTTTTTTTTTTTGACCACGACAAAACAAATCAAATTGGCAGTACCACACATAGATTTTTTTTGGCACCTTTAGCACATTAAGCATAACCACAAGCTTGTAAACATAGAGAATGGAGAGCATTGCAGCGCTTGAGAGCACTTTACAACCTATTTTATACTATTTGTGATGCAGTCGGCTCGTAAAATTAAATGAGAATCAAAGTCATTGAAAAAATATTTTTTTTCAAAATTAAAGTTATTTAAAAATGAATTTGTGAACAGGGTGAATCGAATCACAATTTTGTAACGATTAATCGTGCAGGCCTACCCAGCCCTATGAGAAATCAACTATTGTGCAACCGTTTAGATGACATCACTTTTCCAGACAGCCGAGATAATACAGAAGGAGACAGACAGCTCATGATTATGTCACCGCTCCTCTTACCTGCTTCACCTCATGTTCTTCTCAACACAGACAAAATCAGAGAGTAAATAGATTTGTAGGAATTTAAAAACACTTTTAGACGCTGCCGAGGCAATGTCAAATGATGACCATCCAGGGAAAAAGAACAGAGAGATGGAAGCTCTCTGTAGTTAGACTCAGATTTACTGCAAAGGCTTTGAAGAAGACGCATATCCGAAATGTCAGCCTGTTCATCTGTTCAATAAATCTCCGGAGCAGACAACAGCCCTCTCATCCTTTCTCATTCTTTGGTTAGTCATCCTTTGATGTACCCTGGGTAACAAGTAAAGGAGCACTCTGTAGATACTGATTAGTGACAACTTCTAAAACATGATTATTGGCTTTGTTTACACACAGATTACTGTTTGGACATTGCGTTGTTGTTAACTTATTAACTTTGACGCACAGAAAGCAATGACGATGGAATAATAGAGACACAGAATGTGATTATTTGCGTATGTTATGCATCTAAAGTCCTGAGAGGAGGTTTGATGGTTTTTGTACACTAAATTGATCTAACTACTACTCAGTGACTTTGGAGAGAAATCATCTGACTCACATTCTCTGTCTTGTTTGTTTTCTTCCATTAAATCGATCATACAGTTTGCATCATTACATGCATCAATTCAAACTTTCTAAACATGCTCATTGCGTTATGGAAGCCCATTGTCCAAGTTGATACAGGATTTCAAAAAACACTGACACTCATGATGCACTGACGATGATACCTGATGTTGAGATCCACTTGGTTTGACATCTGTGCCACTGTTTCTACACAGTAACTGGGATAGGTTCATGTCTGACTCAAATTGACTCAGAACTTGAGACAGATGCATGCCGTTGTCTGAAAGGCAGATTCCCAGGCATGTCTATGAGATCATTCCCACAGCAGTAGAAAAATCGTACTCAAGCTCAATGACTCACCCTGCAATTGGCTGGGGAAATGAAAGAATCAAGTAGTGGGGCAGAGAGGATACTAGGATTTCCACTGACAAATGGAAGAGGTAATTTCTGCCGGTGAGGCACATCTTCTATTTATGTTTTCATTTATTTTTAGTCACGATAGCAATGTTCTTTTGTGTGAAATGTCTTGACAACTGGTGGAAGGATGAAATTTGGTACCTTCAAGCACCTGCAAAATGACATTCCAATCAGATTCTGAAAACTTTATTGTGTGTCATGACAGAAAATCGTCTTAGACGTGGTCTCAACATACCGTGCAAAAACAAACTTGGACAGTAAACATACAATTGCCTAACTTCATAGAGGCACATGGCTGCAAACTCTTAGTCTAGTCTTGTTTTAAAGGTATAATTTTTCATGCAAATGTAGAACAAACACCAAAGCACCTCCCAATTAATTGGCATGTCAAATGTAGGCTATAACACTTTAGTTAATCACACATGATGCAATGATGAAGGTAGGCCTATAATAAAAGCCATGGGTATGTGTCTTATTCATAGGAGGGTTAAAATACTGAACAGTATACTCCTATACTATAGGATTTAAGGCCATCAGTTTGACCTTTTTAAGTGATAGTTTTAATACTCAGACTAACCAACAAATAATTGTAGCCTAAATGTTTTTTGTTGCGGCGCTAAAGGTTTGCTTAGCTTTTAGCTTTTGTATACAATCTCCCTATATGTTTTGCTTATTTTCATTTACAAGTTATAGTTTTAAATTAAATGAATGCAAATATAAGTCATTCCTTTTATATCAAAATAACTCAGTGATTATCAAGCAATAAACTTAGCTGTTTGGTCACTGATGGAAGGAATTTAAAGAACTTCTTCACAAGCACAGTCTATGCTCACACGAAGAGGAACATAACTAGGAAACACAGAAATACATACACCCCCCCATCTAATCATCTGATAATAGAATATTTGCTAAATCTAGTTGCCTCCATTCATACTTGCGAACTGCAGTGTTGAACAATAAGCTACTTTTTGTGACTCACAGTGGACGCTGATGTCACAGCACACTGTCGGCTGTGTCCCCCCCCCCAGTGCTCTGTGCTCCGTCCCCTCCCACTTTGTATCACCGGGTGAAGGCGGGCGGGACAACGCGTCAACCACGTCAGAGGCGGCTTCGTTATTTAAACTTGAATCAAGAGAAGAGGAAAGTTTTCACAGACGGGACAGCGTTGCCTAGCAGCCAGGCAGAGGACTCTTGTTACTTCACGTTGCCTTTTTGTTACCCGTATATCGAGGGAACGCGGATATTTCCCCTCTCTATCTGCCTGTCATCTGTACCTGCTTCCCTCCCGCAGTCTTTATCGCCAAAAATGACCCAGAGCGTGACACTAAAGGGACCCTCTCCTTGGGGTTTTCGACTGGTGGGTGGACGAGATTTCAGCACACCGTTAACCATCTCCAGGGTAGGTAGACACGTTGCTCTCTGTTGCTTCGGTGTGTAGGCTATCATCCACGGTGTGTATTCATTCATTGAGCCGTGCGCAAAGTGGAGCTTGGCAAGAGTTTCTACATTAGAAAGCGGTTTGATCACCCTGATTGTAACCATTATACTGAATGACAGTGATTCGTCGGCGCAAGAGATGTAGGGAAAGTTTGAGCAATTAGCTGACTTAATATTAAATAAAAGGTCGCCATGGTCCATTCTCCCTTTTAGCAGTAGCCCTTAACGCTAAGTGCTTTAACACAAGCTTGTCTCTAAAAGCTGACAGACGTTGTCGTCTAATTCCTTGCAGCTGAATTAGTGAGTCATTGCAATTGGCCGACCATAAATTATTACCTATAAACTAGCCTAATTATCAACGTCAATAGAAGCAAGAAAAAAAGCACAATATGGTATATTATTCGTCATAGTACCAATCAAGTAAATGAATAAACTCAATGACCATGAGATCCACTTGGTAAGATGTTTTTTTTTTTTTTTTTTTTAAAAGATGCAGAAAATTGCATTATGATCATGATTACTGTATTATTGCATGCTATTCAATTAACCATTGTAAATGGGTGGAAGTAGTAGAGGTAAAAGTGGTGTTCGTAGTATTCATGAACTTTCCTGACCTTCAGAATATGGGTCAAGAATCATTGTGCTGGCAGTGCATCTGGCAGTAGCCAATAGTTCATCCTGGGCGGCCAGGGTAAACACAGCCTGGTCCTGCTGCAGGGCCTGCAGAAGGACGGAGGGGGGGAGGACGGGTGCTGACATTTGTTTTTCATCAGAGCTCATTGGTTCTGCAGAGGGATTCCAGGTGTTGTGCTCAGCTGCATCACCAGCCCCAAACCGACCCTTTAACTACAGTGCCCTTTAGCACTTCAAACTAGAGGTGTAATTTTTAGATTTACGGCATACAATTAACAACTTTGAGAGAGCAGACAAAGCCCTGGAGGTCACCTGAAGTGGTCTCTTAAACCTACCACTATATCCCTAAAAAGATTTGTGATGCAATGGTGAGGTATACTTTGACTGAGTGTGTGCACAGTAAAAGAGCTTGACAGTTGTATGTCTGTAGGTTTTTTTTCACATTAAAGAGTCACTTCTTGCTTGCCACCTTTGCTTCTCCAAATCACAGTTAAGGGTAACTGAATTTTGCAATTTGAAAACGGTCTGTGGGTAGAGTTCTCACTTAGTGCTCTAATCTTCATGTTTGAATTTGTCTCTATGTGCACGGAGTTTTCAACAGAGACCATGCCCAAGACCAGAATTAATTTGGAAATAAGGAAAAATCTACACTGCCAGCTATTGCAGCATTTTGTGTTTCATGCTGAATTTAAAGTCCAAATATTGCTTAGTGCTGCAGCTTTAGGGCATCTCAGGTTTGTCCTGCATACCTTCCTAACTTATTTAATCATTTGGAAAGCAGGAAAGTTTAAATATTAGTGATTTAACAATTTCAGAATTTTGCCCTTTCAGTCTGTTCATACTTGCGTGACTGCTAATGTGGGAACTAGGGTTGGGCGGTAATACGATAATGTGGCCTTGCGTCATCATTTTTAATTAGTCACGGTAATACCGTATACCATGATAAAATAGGGAGGAGGTTTGATGGGATCAGAATTTGGATACCAACTCTAGTGGGAACCATGGCATGCACAACCAAGTCTTGGCATTGTGAAGATTGCGTAACTCAGTGATACAACAAGTCCTCCAAGACATACAACTATATAGGTCCTTTGTTCTTATCCTCTAATATTACCCACAGGAGCGTTTCATAAAAAAGTGCCCCCTAATAGTGGCAGAGAATGTGAAGGTCAAGGTTTTAAAACTTTAACGCCGCAGTGTGGTTAGGTTTAGGCACCAAAAGTACTTAGTTGAGTCTAGAAAAAACATTGTAGTTTGGGTTAAAACCATCTGTTATGTTACTTAACTTGCTGTTACACAAGTGAAACGTAACACGACATAGTACCGTTTTTTTCTATAAAGTAAAACAGACTTGTTTACTTTCATTTTCAAATGCGACATGAACTCTTACGGAAGGCCACTAGAGGGCAACGCCAATATAAACGTAAATATAAATTGCAATTACAGCTTAAACAAACAGCTTATGGAAGCCTTTTTTTAAGGCGAAGACACTCTTCAGGGATGATTGCATCAGTGAAAATGATTACAGGTTACACTTTACAGGCAGTTGCATAACATGGCAATAAAAACCAACGCTGACAAGGAATAGCTGCTTGCAAGAGTGAATAGGGGAGTTTCGGCTAATTCCTAAATCTTGGCATTAGAGAAGGAAGCATCTGGTGAGATGCAAGCATATTTATCAAAATAGGTAATTGTAGAGGCATAAATACACACAGTATTTTAGCAGCACGATCCAGCATTACACCACCTCCTGACGACTTGCTTTCTATCAGCCATTACAGAGCAGTGTCCATTTGACATCATATACACTAACACATCAGGTGACAACACAAAATTTGTTTTATTGGCAGAACTCAATAACTGTTTTATCCTGGTGTCAAATACGCTGGTGTACACAAGTGCATAAATCACAATTAAATTCAGGGAGAAGTGATAAAAAAATGACTTGACTCACCTCACGGGATGTGGTCGCATTCTGAGTTTGGAGCCAGTGTGATTTATTGCAGATGATATACTGACGAATCTACTACACTTGCTATTTATCACATGCTTGCAACATTCTTGCCGCACAATGCATGCCCAAGACAGCAATTACAATGTGTTGAATGGTGAGATGCATTGGAGAGGGAGAGAGTGTGTTTGTGAGAGTGTTTCAGAGAAGGATAGTTTATGTTGTACAGTCTTTGGGGGCCTTTCATGTGAAACTCATACAAGCCAGAACTCTCTGAAGGTCTTAACATTGTCTGTTGGCTCTGCGTAACTAGAGAAAATCAGGTTTAGGACAAGACGTAAATGCTAGACCTCATATTTGTTTTATAGTTTTATAGTATTTTACGTAATAATTCCACTCATACCTCTACTTTTCACAGTTGACAGATCTCCTCCCCTCTTCCTCCACGTACATCTGCACTTATAAAAGTGAACGCCATGAAACACCTGCACTTGGAGACAATGAAAGTTGTAAATACCAGAAAACAAGTTCTGATGGCAGCAGCTGTTTTTTCCCTTAAGGTGATAATGTACCAGGATAAGCTCATTAGTCCCCTGCCAGCCCATTAAGACTCTAGCCAGGTAATGACGTGTCTACTTGACTCGAAATGGAAACATTTGTTTTCCGTTTGTGTGTGTGTTTGTGCGTGCAGTGGTAGGTTGTTAAATGGCTTTGTGTGCATGAGAGAGAACGAGTGGCAGCGAAACCAAAACATAATAAAATCACTGATATAGCTGCTGAAGCATTTAGAGAGGATATGTTGAATATGGCAGCTGTTGTATAAGCCCTTTTTGTAAATCTGTGTCAAACCGACGTCTAGGCAGAAAGTGACGCAGACTGCTTGTTAGTCCTGCCACCTGGCAAACAGTGGTTTTCTGGAGGGGAATTCACAACTCAGTGTTGTGTAAATAATGACCCAAGCACTCTCCAGCTTCCCTTCCGACACCTTTTATACAGAGCATGCTGCTGTGTGGTCTGTCTTGTCTGTCCATGCATGATGGAGAATTGTCTGTGCAGCTGCCAAACAACTTCTGTCAGGGCATTTTGAGAGTTGTTTTGCATAGGGCGCATTCTTAAAATTATAATTTTTTATATATATATATATATATATATATATATATATATATATATATATATATATATATATATATATACATTACAGTGAAGTGTTGTAGTTTTCTGAACTTACACTTACTACCTTTTACCCACTTAGTCATTGTATCCACATTATTGGTGATTACTTATTAAAACTCTTATTGGGGTTTAATTTTATTTTGTATAAGTACCAGTAGTCAACCCTACAATATCACCGCAATATCAATGTCAATGTATTTGGTCAAAAATATGTGCTACTTGATTTTTTTTTTCCATATCGTCCAGTTTTAATAGAAATGACAGTTTTACATATGAACTTGCCTCATTATGAAGATCATGTTGAAAACGGCAAGTTCTTATTCTTTGTGTATTTATTACATTTAATTAAGCACCTTGCAGTTTGACTCAATATCTTCTCTCACGGTATTAAGTGAGTTTTGAATGACGTGTGTTTGCTGCAGGGACTGGCAACTATCTAAAACAGGATTCTGAGGATGCTCTTAAGATCATGCTTAACACATTGAAGCATGCCATGATGAGAAGGACATACAGGAAACTCTTTAGGGAAATCCCTACGATCCCACATGCAAGAAACAGCCAGAATTATGAATAATCTGATTACAAACGCTGCACACTTTTTGATGAGTAATATTGATTGGAAGTTTCATAAACATTCTAGACATACATATTCATTACAGACTGTTATTCATTTAAAATAACTCTCCCAATTCCTTGTGTTTTCATTAACCCCCACATATATAGTAATCAGCTGCAGTATTTCTTA
Source organism: Percina caprodes (assembly GCA_013375575.1). Taxonomy (NCBI): domain Eukaryota; kingdom Metazoa; phylum Chordata; class Actinopteri; order Perciformes; family Percidae; genus Percina; species Percina caprodes. The sequence continues at coordinate 142,010 of JABXJD010000505.1, read as the reverse complement.
TTAGTCTTGGCAAGCTCAGTCTCTTTGTTTCAGTGTGATAATCACACATCAGTCAGAGCCTCACACCCCTAGCTATGTCATGGCTTTCCAGAGCGTCACCAAGGTCATATCCATGGTTATGGATATCGCAGGTCCAACAAGCAAACAAAGGCTTTTGACACGTTGCCAGTAATTATTCTTTGTGTTGCTAAGACGTGCTTCCACCCAGCACAAAGCTTTTCTGTGGGATTTCACGCATTAGAAAAACATTTAATATATAAGTGACAAGCTTCTTCCTGCGGAAAGCTTATAAATAACCAACCTAAAGTGTTGATTTGGTGGTTTGATGGTTAAAATAACTGTTGTTTTGGCTGTAATGTTTTTTTACAATATGTTTTTTTTCAGGATGGCTCTGGAATAGGTTTAAGATCTGTCTAATAATAATTAATAATTAATTTAATTTGTACAGTGCTTTTCAAGGACCCAAAGTCACTTTCTAGGGCCAGGTAGAACAACACAATTCAGCCACAGATGAAAAATAAGGGGGGTGTGGGGTTACAGATAGGCAGAGGTGAAGAAATGGGTTGTGAGGTGGGACTGGAAGATGGTCGCGGATCTCTTGGGGGAGGGAGTTCCAGAGCCTGGCTGCTGCCCTGGACAAGGCTCTGTCCTCGAAACTGCGGAGGTTGGACTTGGGGATGGAGAGGAGACTAGCTGAGGTGGATCTGAGGGATCGTGAGGATTGGTAGGGGGAGAGGAGATCAGTGAGGTATGAGGGGCCCAGATGGTGGAGGGCTTTGTAGGTGAGGAACAGGATTTTATAGGTGATCCGGTGGGAGATGGGAAGCCAGTGGAGTTGTTTTAGGACTGTGGTGCCAGGATTTGATGTGGGTGATGAGTCGGGCAGCTGCGTTCTGGACCAGGTGGAGTTGCTTGATATTAATAGAGCTGATGCAGAGGACAAGTTAGGTACAGTAGTCCAGTCGGGAGGAGATGAAGGCGTGAATGAGTCTTTCAGCAGCGGGGGATGTGAGAGAGGTTCTGATTTTTTGCAATGTTGCGGTGAGTGTGGAAGGGAAGTTGTGTTGCATCCAGGTTTTAATAGCTGACAGACAGGAGTTGATGTGGGAGAGAGGACTGTGGGGGATTTGGTGCTGAGGTAGATCTGGATGTCATTGGCTTAACAGTAATTATATAGTGTAGGGCAGAACCAGAAAAGGTATGCTGGTGATCCTTTAGCAGAAAGGCATTTGTCACTAAATAACTATAATTTGATGTGAGTCAAATATAGTTGTTTAAAAGTTTTCAAAACAAAGGTTTTGTAATCTTAAAGATTAAAAACCTGAACTTTTCAATCAAATTTATGACCTGCAAACCTGCTCTCTGACCACCACTATGCAATATACTTGGAGAATGGAAGATGCTGTATGAGTGTGTGTCTACATCCAGGAGAGATTGGCTGGATGAAATTATCTTGAATTAAATGAATGCTGCCTTATTCTACAACTACAACAGTTTCTTCTAATCTAATATTAAAGTACAGATATGTCTATGCAGAATAGAAGCTGGGAATATTAGATAAGCCATCCTGCATTAAAGATATGCTGTATACCACTGTTAGAAAGAAAGAACCCTCAAGATGGTAGATCTTTTAGGAACAAAGAAATCAGATATCAGACACAAACAACGATGACATGACAGAATACTTTGCCCTGAAGTGGAAGTGTCACAGCAGCTTTATTACATACAGTACGCTTACACAGACATTCACACACATTTTGTTTTTGTTGTCTATGTTTCACACTCAAATGCACAGAAAAACCCACAGTGCCCAAAGTGAAACCACACTCTAGCCCATATTCATCAGACCTCAGCGTACCACAGGATGACACTGTGTGACATGAGTCTGTCATTTTGCTAACCGCTCTATCTGTTAGCAATTAACTATGTCACTGTCTGTGGAGCCGTTCCCTATGGAAACAGTGTAAATGTTTAGATTGCCCAACAACCATTAAAGCTCCTTTCTGCTCTATCACTATCAAAACCATTGTGGTCACAACTTACATGACCTTATTGCTATTGGGTACATTAAGTGATTGATTTTTCTGTTAGCAGCCAGATTAATTATAATTAATAATTAAATAAATAAAATAATTACATTAAATAAAAAAACTGTAATTTAGTCAATGTAACAAAAGCTTTATATTGTTGTTGCTGTTTTTTTTAACAAATTAAAATAGGTTTATTGGGTGTAAATGAAATTGAATTTATACCATATGGTCCTAAGTTATTCCTAGCAAAATGTGATCATTTTATTTATTATGTTTATTGGCTTTTTTTTATCCCCTTCCATAGTGGCCTAGAACCACTTTTGCATCATTTACAACCATTTTGGATCCATTCTCTGTCTTGGCAAACTCCTTTTTGTCTCCAGTCACATACACACCCCGTTTGATTTCCGATGACCGTTATTTATAATTTTTAGTTTTATTCTTATTTTGGCAAACAACATGAAGCCAGTAAAGATGGATCACATGGATGCAGTTACTATCAGTGTTTTCATGTGAGTGAGAAGACAAAAATAAAAGGTTAGGATAAAAACCAAAAAAGTTTTATGGTCTTCAAAGTGACTTGCTCATCCCATAGATTAAAACACAAATTAGAAAATGCCATTACATTACATCAGCAGTGTAACTATAGCAGATTATGTCTGAATCACGTTTTTACCAACTTTTTTCCCTCCTTACATTTCCTCGCAAACTCAGACATTGAGTAATTTCGTGTGTGTGTGTGTGTGTGTGTGTGTGTGTGTGTGTGTGTGTGTGTGTGTGTGTGTGTGTGTGTGTGTGTGTGTGTGTGTGTGTGTGTGTGTGTGTGTGTGTGTGTGTGTGTGTGTGTGTGTGTGTGTGTGTGTGTGTGTGTGTGTGTGTGTGTGTGTGTGTGTGTGTGTGTGTGTGTGTGTGTGTGTGTGTGTGTGTGTGTGTGTGTGTGTGTGTGTGTGTGTGTGTGTGTGTGTGTGTGTGTGTGTGTGTGTGTGTGTGTGTGTGTGTGTGTGTGTGTGTGTGTGTGTGTGTGATTCATGCACTGCTACTCATGGCCTGACCCCAAGGTGATATAACTCATTCTGTGTGTTTGGGGGGTGCATGGACTTTGGTCCACTGTGACACAGCCCTGGCACAAACCCAAGACACACACACACACATTCTCAATTAGGTTGTGCTGAATGGTGAATTATAACCTCCACTTAGTGACTGGTAACAAATGCACAGACAGAAGAAATAGTTACACAGACTCAATATCTAACTTACATTAGATTATAACTGCTTAGTTGTGTAATTTGTGTCAGGTTTCCACCAACCCAGTACATGAAAAAAGTAAGTTTACATCTCTGACACACACACACACACACACACACACACACACACACACACACACACACACACACACACACATTTCCAACAATGCCCCTGACCTCTCAGTTTACCGGAACTGAGCCAGGGACATTGGGGTCAGAGGCTGTAAATTAGGAATTCCACATCTGAACCACACGACTCAGCTATTAGTGCTTCATGGAGCGTGAACTTGTGTGCTTTTGCTCTGAAAACGCTCTTCCCAGTAAGTAAGCCTGCGTCTCTTGCACAAGCATCTGTATCTGGGTTCTGTGCATTATTCTAGACAATCATATCTTCATTTTATTTAGAGTAGATTACTAATATCTGTTGGAGAAGTAAGTGCTGTTTCAACACAAGGTATCACCGTTCCAAAAAAATAATACATCTTAATTTGCAGCTGTCAAGTTAATAGGCTTTACTTTTAAGATGTTGTTGGGTCAGGCAGTGGGCGATCAAAGAGAGGTAGAGAGGTATCCATTTAAAAACTCGGATGACAGGACAAAGATTAATCACTGACACGTGGCATGCAAGGGATTTCATTAACTGGAAACTCATCCTTAATCTTCTGTTCTTTGTGTATTTATGGATATGGGTAGTTATTTTAGCATTTTAGCTCTCAGGCATGTTACAAAGTGCTTGAATCTGAACACCTAACTTGGTCAGATTTGTGATAAACGCTGGTCATTTACATTTTTTTCTCATTTATTTACTTGTTATTTGGTGACCTCTTTGGTGTATATGTGTTATGTTTGTTATAGATAAAACTATAAGTGAATAATAATCTGTTCATTATGCGAAAATGAATCTGCAACTGAACAATCAAATGAACGTTAAAGGTTAACGTTAAAACATTTTATGCTTTTCTTTGTTTTATGTACAGCTAATTGAAAATGTAATGTCTTTGGGTGTTGGACTTTTGGTCCGAAAATACGTCAAATTTGGCTCAGGGAAATTGTGCTGGACATTTTCACGTTATATACAAAATGATTAATCGAGAAAATACTTAGCCTATTTATCAATCATAATGAAAATAATTGTTGCAGCTCTAGTTGGTGCTTCTCCTGTTTTTTGCACTTTCAGCCAGTTGCTGTTTTCCAGCGGCCAGCAGCTGTTGCTGCTGCTTAATTTCTAAACCTCACCCAAGGCTTTATGTTTAGAACAATAAATAAAATATTGAGTCACTATTGTGCTTTTTCAGTTTTTAACAGAGACTGGCAAATCCAACTTTTATTTACTGTAAGCAATATGAAAAATCACAGATTATTGCTGAAAATTCCTTCAACACAGTGTGACTATAGCAATTGCATCCAGCTGCCTCTTCTTACATTTAATGATCGGAAAATTACAGTCAAACTAATACTCATACTTGTCATAGCCTGACAGGACATGGAGCACACAAAAGACCGGAGACATGATGACAGTTGTTCGCTTTTCATTACATTTTTCTTTTCACTGCTAGTATTTTTCCTCTGCAGCTTGCTGCCATATGATAGGAACTGTTTTGCTGTGGATGTCTTGGTTTGATGATGGAGGATTTGATTTGTAGTTTCTTCCTATTTATGTCAGCCAAGGTGTCTGTCTGTATGTCTGTGTGTGTGTCTGTGTGTGTGTGTGTGTCTGTGTGTGTGTCTGTGTGTGTTTGTTAATTGAAAATTGTTATCATATGTTACTAAGTATGTGAAGGTGAAACATAACCATTGGGACTCCCACCTCCCCCTTCCTGTGGGGCTCAAATGTCCACAGGCCGGTGTGTTTCTGGAAAAAGGGATCACACAGAGGAACCTGCTCACTGTCCAGCAGCTCAAAGATAATCTTTAAAATGAAAGCGAGGTGGACATGTGTTTTACAAGATCAAAACGGTTCAAGTGACAAATCGGAAAAATCTACAAAAACATATGGAGCAGATGTTTGCAAATGAATCCAAGATTATACAGAGACCGTTTTTTAGGTTTAAGGTTCGTATGCAAACTGTGTTCAAAGTAGCATACTTCTGCAATTGAAATCATCCACCGAGGCTTTAGTCTGATGCAATTACTGAGTGATCATAAATTTGCACATTGTTAGTTTTTTACTGAATTTCAAAAGGCCAAGCGTGTAAAAAATGTTCCAGTTCTTCCAGAATATTTCACCACCTCCAAAACTCTGAGTGGCCTCCCAGTGTCGTTGTTGCTGGCTTTTTAAAATGTAAACCTAGAGTGCTGCCCAAGGCAATATTACATAAATCAAAGAAGAGCTGCTTTTGTTGAATTTGGCTTCCCTGTTGACACTCCCAGGCTAACTTTCTTTCTTTCTTTCTTTCTTTCTTTCTTTCTTTCTTTCTTTCTTTCTTTCTTTCTTTCTTTCTTTCTTTCTTTCTTTTTTGCTCAGTGACAGTTTGACGCCACTTATATAACAGCTCCTTCTCTTTTCTGTGTGTGTGTGTGTTTTCTGTACAGGTAACACCAGGCAGCAAGGCGGCCCAAGGTGACCTGTGTCCAGGTGACACCATCTTGGCTATAAATGGCGACAGCACAGAGCTCATGACACACATGGAGGCTCAGAACAGGATCAAAACCTGCACTGAGCAGCTCACACTCAACATCAGCAGGTATTGGAACATGAGACCTGTCTTTACTGGAAAAACTCATAGCATTGGTAATGTGATCAAATACCAGCCTACAGTGAGTTTTAGATCTTGGCAGATCAGAAAAAAATCACACAGACAATTTTTGTAAGGATCATATGGAAAGTTTTAGAACTGAGGTGGGACTCGCACACAGACACAAAGAGTCCAAATTCTCTTAACAATTGTGAATTTGAGATATACTAGTAGCTACCGTGCATGATTTCATTTACTAATGAAGCTTACTGTATGTAATTGGTTTCAGACTTATAATTTATGAGTGCTTGTTGCTTCAGAATATGTGATAAACTGTCTTTTCAGTCCATTTTGATGACTGATGGCAATAATGACCTTTAGAATAATTGAATATCAGGAAACATTACAAACATTAGTCACTTGCTAATCAGTCGTCACTGCTGTGACCCTCAGCAGAGGCTGCTTATGTTCTTTTAGGCTTATTAAGGGAATTGAGTTGAAAGAATATACAGATTTTTTATGACTTAGGTCATTTACTGCCTCTTATCCAGGAACACATATTGTTCCTATTTCTGGTGGATCTGTTCAGCTTGGCACAGTCGAGTCATATGGACAGATGACAGGTTTACAACAGTGTAAATGATTGACTCCCTGCTCCTACAGTGCGCTGTCAAAGTCAATGAGGCTTGTACATACAGTGAGTCACACAGTGACCTTTTGAAACGGACTTCATAGGTTGATATGGTGCATTTTATCAGTTCACGAGGTAAAAAATCATTTGTTTAGCAACATGTTTCTGTCATTGTAGCCATGCGGGAGAGAGAGAGGGAGAGAGGGAGAGAGGGAGAGAGGGAGAGAGGGAGAGAGGGAGAGAGGGAGAGAGAGAGAGAGACCACATTTCTATTAGATGGTTACTTAGGCTTGCCAGAATACTGGAAAGTGCACAGCGAATCTGGCAACCTTTGAATCATGTCCTCTAAGATGAAGAACACTGTGTGGTTTCAGCCTCAGTTACAAGTGACAACTGCCAACCGAGGCTTCAGCTTTCTCCATTTAGGGCAACATGCAACATAGTCTCTCTTCTGTAATGGTTTGGAGCATGAAGTTGACTTGCAGATGCAGTGGAAATAAGAATCACTCTCTTGAGTAATCAAAGCCGTCAGATAAGCAAAGGTTCACACATGCAGGAACTCTAAATTCAGACAGAGCAGCACTTTTATCTCTCTCTCTCTCTCTCTCTCTCTCTTTGCGCAGTTTGTCTTTTATAGTATGCACTCTTGCATGCAATGCCCCTCCATTTCCACACAGCCTGGAGTAAAAGCCATCCATCCATATAACAAGCTGAGCAGCTGAGCATTAAGTGGTTTGTCCACATAAGGATAGTAAATTTATGTAAAGTAATACGCCCAGTTTCTTGAAATGGGGCTCATCACGCTCTCCGGTCTAGCTGTAGATAGGTGGGCCAACGCATTTTTTGTCTCAGTGCATGCAATGTTTTAGTTCGGTGCAACACCTGCAGTGCTAGTTAGCTTAGCGTAGTGAATGGAATCCTATGTTGCCAGTTAGCATGTTGTGAGTAAAAGTGAGCCAACAAACAACAACAATCTAATTACTTATTGTGGCCTGTGCATTCACAACGAGTACAAATAGCAATACAGATTAAGACTAGACAATTTCCTAGGCAGATATTGATTTGGAACTATATTGGGTGGAAGCCAAGATATCACACGGCAACTCTGTAAAAAATAACCATGCGTCATATTTACGGTAATCACTTTCTCTGTGGACAGCTGTTTATTGGGTTCATTCTGCAATTTTCCCAGTTGACTTTATCACACTGAAAAAAAAGTTGAGTGATCTCGCGCAGCTCCTCTTCTGAAAACTCTGGTTGGTAGAGGTAAGCCTCTGGATCTCGACTGTCTGAGTAGTCATAGTCATGACTAGTCTAGAGCTAGGGGAGACCGTGCTAAGCCCTATTTCAACAAACAGTGGTGTGTAATGTTCAAGTAATAAAAAAAAAAGTAATATTCAACACAAAGACCGGGGCAGCTCCTCTGCAGCTGGAAGGATCACAAATAACTTTTTCACACTTAAACACTTGCACCCAAATGTACCTAAATTCAGCTTAAATGTACCTTTAGTAGTCAAAGTTGTTGAACACCTTAGAGAATGTAAGTTAGTTTGACAAAAATCAGGTGCGCTTTAGACTGATGGATATGTGATTCAATTAGTTGGAGTTTTGCATCACATGAATTGTTCACTTTTATACCGACTAATATTCAGAGGCAGAACAAGGCTAGCTGGTATGTTACCTTTCCACATTATATTGCTTAAACAGTTGCAGTTTGAACTGCCCTGCTGCTGGACAGGAGGAGGGTATGGCTTGCACCTTTAGCTGCAGAGCAGAATGAACTGCTGGTAAAGGACAGGGAAGACAGAGCAACAGATCATTTAAAGATAGTTATGAAGATTTAGGATTTATTTGGTCAAAAAGACAAGACGGCAGACAAATAAACGTGTTATAAATATGACAAAGATAACAATAGTTGATAGAGACAAAGGCAGAGAGAGGGAAGTTGAAGCCAAGTAGAGGAGCAGTGAATCAGAGAGACCAAGTGAGAAATGCACAAGGGTTCTTCTTGGCCTCTGAAGGCCGTTTCACAGCCAACATTTTCTGCTGGGCTTATTGCTGGAAATTCAATTACACATACAACACAACAGTGAAGCTCAGAGTTGAGTTTCTCTCCCTGAGATGGAGGACATGCTTCACCACAAGTTAATTTTTGAAATTTCCTAGTGGACATTATGAAAAAACATACACACTCTTGCTTGTCACATAAAGGAAAATTGGAAATCAAGGCTGGGTATAGGTGAAGTCTCATACCCTTTTTTCAGGAAAAATGCTGCACAGGAAGTTGTGTTAATAAACAGCAATGGTCACTATGATTTAGCAGACAAACCAAATAAAGCCATGCACATGAGCTCAAGGTCACATTTTTGGCTGCTACTGTTCAATCCCTCTAATAAAACACAAATAGTGAAATGCATTAATAAAAAAAGGCACAATACAAAGCATCTGTTGGGCAGTCTTCAACATTTTCAAAAGCTGGAAAATGTTCTCTCAGAAATCAAATGGTAGTCTGTTCTCTGATTGGTAAATAGGGTCCAAACCCTGTGTTATTGATTATCCAGATAATGGGGACGTCATGTTTATACATAAAAGATGAATGATCTTGTTTTTTTTTTACTTAAAAGGATGTGAAATATGGGATTTTTTGCTTTTTGGAGACACTCTTCAGTTGTGGGCTACAGGAATAATTTAATTGCAACCATTGATTCTGTAGTAAAAAAAAAAAAGGGAGGGACCTGAAGAACTCACGCTGACTCATGAGAAAATAATATTTTAGAGGACACAAGTTCTCAGCCCTCATTAAAAGACTATGCCATAAAATACTCCAAACAGAGTCATAGAGGGAGAAACTGGAGACCTGTAATTTTGTGTTGCTGCTGATGGACAAATATATGAGTCTACACGTCTGCTGTGAACCAAAATTACAGTACACTGGATGCATTAGAGCTTGAGGTCTTGCGTAACACAAGAATGTTTCTTTGTAATGTCTCCGCATTTATTACTTTTATAATCTCCATTTTTCATAAATCCTATTATGGAGCATGTTGAAGAGTGCTCTGCATTGGGAGGGGGGGGGCAGGAAGCTTGTAAAAGCTGAGTAAGAAATAAAAAGGCTTCATGAAAATTTCGCTTGGCAGCTGTAGTTGTTTTTTCCTCAAAGAATGCTGTCTTTGAAGGAAAATTTACCCTTTACATCCTCATATTTTTTAGATGGCATTAATCTGTGCTTACCAGACTTCATTTGTGTTGTGATTAACTGCGTTGTCTACTTTTACTGCACATTATAGTAATAGTTCCAAACGTATCATTCAGTAACCCCAAGAAAATCTGTCTGAGCTACCTGAATCCAGTTTTATGTCATAAACTTAATCAAAACACATGTTGTAACTGCATTTCATTCTGGGGAATTTATGCTAAGGACAGTACAGTACTCTTACAGATGACTTTATTTTTTTCTGTATAGTTTTATAAGCTATTGCTCTTTTATTTTGATTCCAAAACATAACATTTTTTGTAAATAGTTGAGCTAGTTTTATCTATGCCAGTGGCATGGCTCTAGCAGTGGCAGGGTCAGTCATGCTGTCCACCACAATAGTCCTGACTCAGATATCTCAACAGTTCTTGGATGGAGTATCACTAGATTTTGTACAGACATGCATCATTTCCAGACAATGATTCTGATTGACGTTGGTGATCCCCTGACCTTTCCCTCTGGTCTAGTGCCACCATGTGGTTTTGAGTTAAACATTTTGACAACGATTGAATGGATTGCATTGGAATTTGGCATAGACATTAATTTGGGAATAGAGGTAACTTTGGTTATCCTCTGAATTTTCAATTAGCGCAAGATCAGGTCGAGTTTGACTTTGTCCAAGTTTATGACCACAAACTTGCAAATATATTGAAAATGAGTTTGTGTTGTTGAGATCGGGTGACTATAAAGGCCATAGAAAATGATTCACATCATTTAATACTTATCAAATCATTCAGTGAGCCCTCCTGCTTTGGAAGCATCTTCATTCCTTGTGTGTTCTACATTAACCTATTCAGATTCAATAATGTATCCCCCATCTACAGTATTAACCATCATAGAAGAAAACTGATGCAGAAATGGAACAAGATCAAAGAATAAGGGAAGCAAAGTAATTGGTGAGAAAGAATGAAAGAACCAAAGAGAAAATACACAAAGCAAGAGCAGGACAAGGAAGCTGAAATAAAAGTGGTCTTAGGTCACCACTTGATCACAGCTTTCCATTTTCCATCAGACCTCCTGACTGATGCAGGCCTGTCAGCGCTCAACTGTGAGGTGAAACACCCTCGCTCATTTCTGTTAGTTCCTGGCATCAGTGATCAAGCGCTGTCGCTGTCTTCACGCAGAGGAGGAAAAATGAAGGCCACCCCCACCACAGACACGCACACTGTCCAAGTTCACTCTAATGTCAGAGGACCTGGACAAACCCACAAGGCCCATATTGGAGTGTGTCATGTCTGCTTTGCTTGGCTTTATATCCTCAGATCTAAACAGAATCTTTGAATACATGAACCAGCTGCAGGGGAAACTTCTCTCCTCCATTTTCACCTCCATTTTTCATTCTCTTCCTTTTAACCACTTCATCGTCCCTGACCTCCATGTACCATTCTGCTTTCTCCCTCTCCAAACCTAATTCCCACTCCACTCATCCACTATTTCTTCTTTATATATATCCTCTTCAACTCTCTCTTTCACCCTGCCTTAACCTCACTCCAGTTCCCTCCTTGTGCCAGAGCTTATTGAAGAAGGCCATGTGGTCGCAGATGCCTGAGAGACAAATGATGATGATGGTGGTGGTGGATTGAATGTGTGTTTCCACCACTGTTCAGGCGGTTCGGAAAGAGTCCTGCTGGGGTGGCAATTTAAATGTACTGAGAAATTAGTCATGAGGCCTGAGCTGTGTGTTACTCCAACTGTGTGCCGTGGTCTTGTAGTCTTGTGAAGTAAGGACACCCTGCTGTTCTAAATTAATTTTACTTACTGTCGAAAAGAAGATATAAGGTTAGGTCCATGCTGGAACGAAGCTTGTACTGCGGCCAGTTCACCAAAATAACCCACAAATGTTTAAACAAACACATAGTTTCCGTTTTGCTATTTTCTTTTTTCTCCAAATACAATAAAATGCTAGTGAATGGAATTGCATTTGTGCCACTCAAAACAGTGACAAATGACATTTGAAGAACAGCAGCTGTTCGAAACAAGGTCCTCTGTAATTCAGACCTCACTTTAAAGAGTTTGCATTTATACCTTCATAAATTATATACATTAAGAACCATTTTGATGGGGTCACAGGAGAAGAAGTAAATAGCACATAGAAAACAAAAATATCTGGCTAACCACTAGCCACAACATTACAAGAAAATGTTTTTGTCATAATGGTGAACTGAACCTTTAAAGACTTTGAATGAATGATGTCGGTGGAAGGTCCAAAAATATATATATATCAGAATATCAAAAGCTTTGGTTGATCAAAGCAGCAAGTAGGTCCACAGGTTCACCTGTCTGGAGCTTTCAACTGCATCTCACAGTCTTCATCAGTGACTCAAACTGTCTGAGTTGTATACACTTAGTGTGAAAAGTTGGTCGAGTGATAACAGCTGGTCGTATGAGATCAAAAGACCCGTGTCAGTTCAAAGATGGTATATTTGATGTTGAAGGGAATGACCTCTTGAGCTTTCTCCAGCCGTCCACTGACTCATCAAAAACTCTGAAAAGCTGGAGAGGTAAATAAAAGCAAACCACCGAGAATTCCGGATGAATCAGAGAAAACTGGCAGAAAAAAAGACAGTCAGACTGCTCCACTGGAGGATTTGTCCAAGCTGCCTCAATATTGACTCAAGGACCCTTAACTCACAGTTGAAGAATTATGCACAAGACTGCATGGGACCACAGGAACACAGGATGCCAGCTGGGACAAAGAGAATCTCACACACACCCATCCACAATCAGCACTCCAGCACTTCATTCTTTCATTGCATCATTCCTCTCAGACTCTCCCAAGGCTTTTTGTGGTGGTTATAAACGCAACATCAATGGAATTTGAGAGGCTGTGTAGCAGAAAGGGAAGGAGGGGGAGACCACAAACCTCCCTTCTTTTTTGCTCTCTTGTATTGATCTTATCACCCAGATGCAGATCTTTACAAGTGACCCCCTTTTAAAGGTGATCGTCTGCCTTTACTCCCTGAGGAGAAAGCATTTAAACTCTTTTCACATTACAAAATAACAGAGGACCTGCTTCAGTGGTGTCTGGCTATCTTTTGGTCAGAAAACCTTATGGGTTTGACACATCAACTGTACAATCCCTCCAGGATTTCGCAACCTTTTTTTGAGATTGTTACGGCCCAAAATGCCTGATTTTACGGGAATTTTTGTTAAAAAAAAATTAAGTTGCAATCTTTTTTTTTTTTTTTTTGTAGTTTGTTGCAATGAATTTGCGGGAGACAGAAAGTTGCAAAAAGCTTTTTGTATAGTTCTTTAAAAATAAAATGGAAACTTGTTTTAAGGATAATTACATTACTAGTTTTCCTATTAACCTTACCAAAAAGGCTCAGGGTGCTACAAATGTGGTAATGTTATAATATGAAAAAGGCTGGATTTAAGACAAAAAATAATAAATTAAAAATTGGCGTGATCGCGACATCGTGAAATCCTGGAGGGACTGACAGTATATAAAAATGGATGGCCTGAGAGCTCCCCATGTTGGCGACATTTTTCCCAAAGATGGTTCCTGCCATTTTAGGTAGTTCTTATCATGCTGATGTAAGTTTGGTTTAAATTAGTAATTTGATACTAGAAAAACAGGGTTAAATGCTATGATTGGCAGCTTTGATTGGTCGGGCCCGTGTATGGGCGGGACTCACCTATGCCTACTGCGCAGATTCTGGCTCCAAAATTACAAGCAGCCCCCGTATTTAGTTTCACTTTTACAGTGGGAGGAAGTACAGTCTATGGTTTAACAGCAAGGCTACGAGACAAGACTCCTCAGTGAACCCTGAAATGTTCAGTGATCAGCCGCATCTTAATTTGAGGGCACTTGGTTTTCAGCCGTCTGTCTCTTGCGCCTCCTCAAACATGGTGATTGTGTGGAGCCAAAGTAAACGGGTCCACCACTTAAAAAACCAAATCTCCCCAATAAGGAAAATTAAACCTTGCAGGGGAAGGTCAGGCTAGGGAAAAACTGACCAAGGGAAAGAACAGGGAAGTGGTCTTGATGAGCTGCGCTGACCTTCTGCATGTGTTGCCCTTTCTTTTTTCCCTTTACTTTTGTCTTTTTGTCTTTAACCCATTCGTATTCTATCTTCTGTGGCTGATTTGTATTTTTCTTTTCCTTGTGCTTTTCTATTATTCTAATAGTACTTTCATGGCCTTTGCTGTGAATATTATGTTTTTTTTATAATTCTCTTGCTTTTTATCGTTCCTCATGAATTCACAAATTGTGGGCATTTGAAAACAACAACTAAGTAACTCAGCATATTGGTTACCGAAATTAGAACGCATGGATCCTCTTTTCAGAACGGCTTTTCTTTTTTTCTCTCTATTCAATCATGTTGGACATTGATTCATACAGTTAAAGTGCCCATATTATGGAAAAAAATTACTTTTTCTGGGATTTGGGGTGTTGTTTTGTGTCTCTGGTGCTTCCACACGCATACAAACTTGGAAAAAAAAAACTATCTATGCTGTTTTGAGTGAGATACAGGTTTCTGAATGTCCTCAGTCTCCGGGTGAGCTGTTCAAAATCTCCACGGCTTTCAACATAACTAGCCGAGATGAGGTGACTAACCATAGCACATGCTAGCGCTAGCATGCTAGCTCATTCTCAATGGCAAAACACTGCTGCAACACACACTAGTTCACCATAATCTCCAAAAGAACTACTTACATGTCCCTGTTCTGCAGGTATTCCACAAGTGTCCCCTCATTTAAAAGAAGTCTCCCAGCTAATCCTGCCTTGTACTGACCAAAGGTGGAGTTATCTAGCTGATGTGATCTTACCTACCTACTGCGCATGTACGACTCCCAACAAAGATAGTATAAAAGTGAGTTGTCTCACTCTGTAGCTAAGACAGAGACCTAAACACACAGGGTGAAAAGAGGATCTATGAGCAATGTGCGGTACAACATTTTTTTTTTTTTTTTTTCATTGAAACCATGTAAAACTATTCTGGTACAACCTCAAAATACAATTATGAACCTGAAAATGAGCATAATATGGTCGCTTTAAGGGCAAAAGAGGCGTTGGTGGGTGAAAATCAAACAGGACACTTAAAGCATGAGCTTTGAACTATTAACACCTATCCTATTTATCATTGGGAATCTATATAAGAAAGAGATCCGTTCTCTGGCAGAGCAGCTAGACAGAGGAGGTAGAAGTAAAGACGAGATAAAGCCGTTCAGTCTGCAGCTAGATGGTCTGGTTAATATATCAGCAAATTTGAAAAGGTATTTCTAGGCTAGGAGGGAGTTTTACAGCCCAGGCTAGATTTTATCTTGGCTCAGGCAGAAAAAACAAATGGAGGAAATAGGAAAGTCAAACAAGGAAGGAAGGAAAGAAAGAAAGAAAGAAAGAAAGAAAGAAAGAAAGAGAGAGAAAAAAATTAACAGGGATGATTGACAGGTTGATGAATGTGTAGCAACAGCAGAAGGATCTTGATGCCTCACACACTGACTCAATACTGGAGGAAAATAATACAGTTCATTGTCCCTGGCCAAACTAGTGTGCAGCAGATTGTTTCTATCTGCTGCTACTTATGTTACATCACATTTGAGATACTGCAAAATTGTTTCCAAGATTTTGTCCATTGCTCAATATTTGAAGTGTGAGATTACATCCAGTTGTAAGCATGTAGCCAAATAAGTAAACATAACAGTCATGAGTCCTAAAAGTCATGTTTCAAGTGGAATATAGTTTAAATTTCAAGTACATAACTAACATCCCTCTTCAGACTGACTTACAGTATGATTGCAACAGTGTGACGCTTTGAATACCAAGCTGGTCTGCCTCTCACAGTTTCCACTCACGCCTCGGCGTTCACATCTCACTTATTATGGATGGATACTAAAATGCTGTGTTTTTGTCTTGCACTTCCAAAATGTCAATTCAAATAGGCCACTTTAGACTGAACTTTCACTCGCTTCAATGGGCTGTTTGTGCAGTAACCATTGAAACCAAACAATCTAAATGCATGAACATGTTTTGTCCCAGAATCGGGGAGGAATTGGCAGAGGAGGGGGGTATCATCCTACGCAGTAGCTGTTGATCATCCACCGGACACTCGCCACCTCATAAGAGCTTCCTTGATAGCAACACCTCCGTGGTTCATATCTGAAGCATTGCTTAGCCAACGCCATGCCAGCTGCAGCCAGATGACCTCACCTCTTTAGACGTTAACTCTCCCTCACTGCGGGGTTGACAAATGCATGCACACACTCGCAGTTTTGTCTCTGTGGATAGAGGTTTTAAAGAGAGTAAGTTTTAGTTTCTCAGATGCCAGATGTCCTGGTGCTACCCTATTTGGAGGGTATATGCTTTCCCACTGAATAGCCACACCATGGCAACAAAAACCTCCCAACCCAAATAAACAAAATAATTCACCCTCAGATCTTTCTTTTGAAATGGCACGCAAACGGCTACTACTTCAACACATAACTTAAAACTGTGAACCGTTGTGTAAGTGATGTTATTGGAGAGGAAGTTGCACACCATTAATTTCACAATTCATGTAATTCTGGAAATATATGATCTGGACCCCTGCTTGTGCATGCACAGTCCCATTCAGCTGTAAATAATGTGTTTTATCAATGCTGTCAGTCAGTAAGTTGTGTAGTTTGTAAGGAAATGCAACTGGATTCAATTACTGTTAATCTGAGGAGGGTAGGGAGCCTTAGATACCAGTTCAGTTATCACTACTTTTGAAAAATCCATGGCCAAAAAATGCAATAGGTTTTTCTACTGGATAGTTCATACCGTGGTGTTATGCTGTGATGAAGGCTTTATCTTTGTACCAGTGGGAGGAGGCTGGAATGTAGCTGTATCCCATGTCTAATGTGAATACCTGCCAAATCCACATACTCCCATATGTACGTACTGGACATGCATACACTTACAAAGCTACTTGTGCAGTTTATGATTTGTTAAATGCAGCTAAGTGAGGGTTTTGGCACATGAAGGAGACGGCAGTTATTAGGTTATCCTGTGACGCAAAAAGTGTCATCTTTCCCAGCATACAATGTAATTCTAAAAGGGCTTGAGTGACTTGAGTCTTTGCTTTCACTTTTTTCAGTTACTTTTGAAACATTTACACTCTGAAATAAATACACTTTATACATTGGTTCTTCTATGGAAAACCTGTCAGCAAAAACATTGTTTATACTTCTCAGCAGAAAAGACTGCATGCTTTAATGCTTGGGTGTTCGATGCCAAAAGATTTATCTGACTCTCTCTTTCCTTCATGGGTATTGTCTTTCAGGTCGGGATCAGGAGACAGAGTGTGGTCGCCCACCATTAGTGACGATGGCAAGACAAGCCCATACATGGAGCCTGACTCACAGGTAATCACTGTTTAATCTGGATTTAAAGCAAAAATAACAAGGTTATTTTTTTTATTTTTTATTTTTTTTAAATCCACACCCATTGATCTACTGAGTTTCAGTGCTTGGATTTCGGTTAAGCCTTGGCTAAAAGAATAGTCTTAAAGTTGCTCACCAGACGTTTCTGGTTGGTTCTTTGACCTCCATGTGATATTTTTTTTGTCTCTAGGGAGACAAGCAGATCTTATAAATAAATAAATAAATAAATAAATGCTGGAAGGGGTTGCTAGTCTCCCCTAGGTATAGATAGGTGGGCCAATGCATTTTTTGACTCAGTGCATGCATTGTTTTAGTTCAGTGAGTCAACAAAAAAAACAACAACAAGGTTCTTGTTATTTTTTTGTTGGCTAACTTTTACTCACAACATGCTAACCGGCAACATAGGATTCCTTTCACTACGCTAAGCTAACTAGCGGTGGCGCTGCAGGTGTTGCACCGAACTAAAGCAATGCATACACTGAGATAAAAAATGCGTTGGCCCACCTATCTACAGCTAGGGGAGACTGTGATAAGCCCTATTTCAAGAAACTGTGGCGTGTTTTCCTTTTAAAATATCAACATGTGGCTCTACTGGATGTTGTGATGATCCTATAGAACCTATACAAGATCAGTTTGGCATGGCGGACATGTCTAAATACTACAATACCCATAAGCTATAAAACCCAATCATATAATTCTGTGTTAAATAACTCTGGATGAGATGTCAGCTACAGCAAATTCTTGGCTTTAAAACTAGGTTTTTGACTTACTATAGCTACACATTTAATGTTGTAGACAAGCACTACTACCAGCAAGGTGGCTGCTGATGGCAACTCAGCAGCACAATTCTCTGGACTGATTAATTTAAACTCTGTTTGTACTTTGAAATCTACTGCTTTGGATTAGGGTCCTTGCTACCTACCGCATTAGCCACAAGAGAGGATCATTCACATCTGGGCTCATAACTTAGGCTAAGAACAGTTCTCTGGGTGTTAGACCCAAGTCGTCTCACTCTGTTTATATCATAAACAGAAACCATGGAAACAGACACAACATTTGATCCGTAACTTGCCTGTACACCATCATTCACATGCTAATAAATGAGATAATGCATCCCACTGTTCACTGAAATAGTTTTGAAATAGTATGTTGATTGTTCTCCAAGTCTACAAGCTGCCAATCGGACATTCAAGGCATGATGAACTCTAGCAGATGATCTTTTCCAAGTTTTCCAGTGCTGGCAAGCCAACAGGTTTCTGAGCACAAAGAGAATAGGAGGTGTGTGTGTGTGTGTGTGTGTGTGTGTGTGTGTGTGTGTGTGTGTGTGTGTGTGTGTGTGTGTGTGTGTGTGTGTGTGTGTGTGTGTGTGTGTGTGTGTGTGTGTGTGTGTGTGTGTGTGTGTGTGTGTGTGTGTGTGTGTGTGTGTGTGTGTGTGTGTGTGTGTGTGGTGAGTATAAAGACTATGCGACTGAAATGGACAGACAAAGAGCATATTGTGGTTCAGACATGTGAGTGTCCATTTGTCAAGTATTGTGTTGGGGTAGTTGTGATCTGTGTCCCTCAGCCCTCGCTGTGTCAGGGTTTCCTTTTCTAAGAAAAAGGGTGGAACAGACACACAAAGAGCTGGAGTGAAATATATCTGTTGACCCATCAATGGGAGTTGTTGATGCCTCACAGTGTATTGTATTGTATTCAATGGCAGAGACAAAAGTGAAGGAGGCTTCTGCGTATGTAATTCATCAGGGTTTGTTGTGGTCGTGGGATCACAATTATCATCTAATGATTTATCTCTGTCATTAAGGATATCAGCAGCTTCCAAAGGGATATTTAATCTATGTCCAAAAATGTTAAAGAAAAGGTGATGAGCAGAAGATATTTGTGTAATATGATGTACAGGTAAAAGCCAGTAAATTAGAATATTTTGAAAAACTTGATTTATTTCAGTAATTGCATTCAAAAGGTGTAACTTGTACATTATATTTATTCATTGCACACAGACTGATGCATTCAAATGTTTATTTCATTTAATTTTGATGATTTGAAGTGGCAACAAATGAAAATCCAAAATTCCGTGTGTCACAAAATTAGAATATTACTTAAGGCTAATACAAAAAAGGGAGTTTTTAGAAATGTTGGCCAACTGAAAAGTAAGAAAATGAAAAATATGAGCATGTACAATACTCAATACTTGGTTGGAGCTCCTTTTGCCTCAATTACTGCATTAATGCGGCGTGGCATGGAGTCGATGAGTTTCTGGCACTGCTCAGGTGTTATGAGAGCCCAGGTTGCTCTGATAGTGGCCTTCAACTCTTCTGCTTTTTGGGTCAGGCATTCTGCATCTTCCTTTTCACAATACCCCACAGATTTTCTATGGGGCTAAGGTCAGGGAGTTGGCTGGCCAATTTAGAACAGAAATACCATGGTCCGTAAACCAGGCACGGGTAGATTTTGCGCTGTGTGCAGGCGCCAAGTCCTGTTGGAACCTGAAATCTCCATCTCCATAGAGCAGGTCAGCAGCAGGAAGCATGAAGTGCTCTAAAACTTGCTGGTAGACGGCTGCGTTGACCCTGGATCTCAGGAAACAGAGTGGACCGACACCAGCAGATGACATGGCACCCCAAACCATCACTGATGGTGGAAACTTTACACTAGACTTCAGGCAACGTGGATCCTGTGCCTCTCCTGTCTTCCTCCAGACTCTGGGACCTCGATTTCCAAAGGAAATGCAAAATTTGCTTTCGTCAGAAAACATGACTTTGGACCACTCAGCAGCAGTCCAGCTCTTTTTTCCTTAGCCCAGGTGAGACGCGCGCTGTTTCTTGGTCAACAGTGGCTTGACACGAGGTATGCGGCAGTTGAAACCCATGTCTTTCAAGCGTCTCTTGGTGGTGGATCTTGAAGCACTGACTCCAGCAGCTGTCCACACCCTTTTTCACAATCTTGACTAGGGCGCGGTGATCCCTATCGCTTGTACTTTTTCTGACCACAGTTTTTCCTTCCCTTTGCCTCTCTATTAATGTGTTTGGACACAGAGCTGTGAGAACAGCCAGCCTCTTCAGCAATAACCTTTTGTGTCTTTCCCTCCTTGTGCAATGTGTCGATGGTCGCCTTTTGGACAGCTGTCAAATCTGAAGTCTTCCCCATGTTTGTGTAGGCTTCAGAACTGGACTGAGAGACCATTTAAAGCCCTTTGCAGGTGTTTTGAGTTAATCAGCTGATTACTTTGTGGCACCAGGTGTCTTCAAAATGTAACCCTTACACAATATTCTAATTTTGTGACACGGAATTTTGATTTTCATTTGTTGCCACTTCAAATCATCAAAATTAAATGAAATAAACATTTGAATGCATCAGTCTGTGTGCAATGAATAAATATAATGTACAAGTTACACCTTTTGAATGCAATTACTGAAATAAATCAAGTTTTTCAAAATATTCTAATTTACTGGCTTTTACCTGTATATGAGTTGAACAACCTCCAAGCAAGCCTTTCATGTCCAGCAAATGGACGGAACTCAACAGTCTTCATCTCCGCACCAGCTTGGGTCTTGCTTTGATTAACATAAGGAAATACCAAACCTGAGTGAGAGAGGAACCGTCCGCAACAACTGTTTATACAAACAGAGACGGGCATGACAGGGGGGCTTTGCGTGTGGGTAATATGAGAGGAGCAAGTCTGGCTCTCTCATGCTCTTTTCTCTCAAAGTCTCCCCTTTTCCACTTTCTGTATCTCTGTAACATCTTATCCAGTCCTTCCTCTCTCCCTTACTGAAGTCAAAAAATGTTCCCTGGCGACTCTTTTAATGAAACGAACCTGGACAGCTGGAAACCGCCAAGTCAGGGCCACTTTATCGTCACGCTCAGGTGGATCCTTCTTAGCATGAAAAGAGGAAACATCCACTCCCT
The DNA here is from genome assembly GCA_013375575.1 of Percina caprodes. Lineage (NCBI taxonomy): Eukaryota > Metazoa > Chordata > Actinopteri > Perciformes > Percidae > Percina > Percina caprodes. The sequence continues at coordinate 120,924 of JABXJD010000505.1, read as the reverse complement.
GGGGTCAAATTAAAACCAAGGCTCTCTCTTTCTTTCTCTAGTCGGACACATAATGTCAATTGTTCCTCAGTGGAAACAATACATGCACCGGGGCCTCTCTCACTATTTGCGCCACGTCCAAACAGAGCTATGCGATACTGTTGGCCCACAGTTATTTCAATTATGAGCCAGTTTGGACAACATGAGCAAAAATTAACTGAATCAAATTGCTGGTATTTTTGATTGTGCTGGCAAATATTTGAAGCTATGTGTCAATCATCCACAAATTACCTGCGGCTATGACCTATAACATTAGGACTCTTACTGAAGCAGTACACTTTGGCTAGCAGGGTGAAAACTGAGGCATACCAGGACACTTCAGCTTATGTATAAAGAAAACAATTCCTCTGGAAATTACCTCACATTTATTCTGGCTTATACATACATTCATTGATGTTTTTACTCTGCAGTGACTCCATTAAGTCAGAATATTGCAGTTTTTTATTTCCTGCTCAAATGCTTTTACTTGAATCCAAAAAAACGCTCCACAAACCCCCCATCACACACACACACACACACACACACACACATATCCCTTCTTATTCATGGCCTCTTCACCAACTTGCTACATTGGGAAATTCCAGTCTTGCATGGGAATCAGTTACTGACCAGGAAGTGACACATGGAAGCTGTGAGGTGTTTCTTTTCACCTTGGGAACATGGGAGACTCTCATAAAAGTCGATGAGGAAATGCTGTATTTTTGGATGTAAGCAAGTGTATGACTCAACACTGTGGATGTTGCTGTTTTTTTTTTAATTTTATTTTTAATTTATTTTTTATTAGTCTGGGGAACTCATTTAAACTGTGATGTATTTTCCAAAGAACTGTCTTCATGTCTTTGGGAAGACTGTACACAGACGACTTGATGTCACACACAACTTCCTGAAATAGAAATAATTTAATATTAATGGGCGGCCGGGATAAAATACTTTGAGGTGTTATACAGTAAGTAAAACAGCAAGTGCATTTATGTTTGACAACTAAATTGAACTTAAGCTCCACCGTGTAGTTCTGGGAAGACAAATGAGTTATAATCAGCTTCCAAATTTCATGCAAATAATAAATAATGAAGGGTGTCCTTGATAGAGAGAATGTCAAAGTGATATCAATCAAACCCCTCATTGTAGACTGCAATTAATGACCAACTGTATTGCATTGGTCCTGCCCACCTGTACTTGGGGAAACCTGTGACAAAAGCCTGCAGTTGAACTTCTGTGGCATTTGTGCTCAATCCCAATTACCTTCTTTTTTTCATCATGCAATTATTTGCAGTGATGTGATCAGCTCATGGGTTCAGAATAGCACACCAGCAGGGTCATTCCATAGCTCCCTTTCACTCCCTTTACTGTGTGAGGTTTGTCCTGACCCTACCTCATCTCATCCAGATTGTTGTTTTTATCTGAGATTTTAATCAGCGGTCTTAAAGAGTTATCAGTCAAATAAGCAAATTATCACTTCAATAAGGAAACTACATCAGGTTCTGCGAGATGGCTTTCGATGAAATAATGTCTAGTGGCTTCAGCCTACATACTGCTGAAACATAATCTAGTGCAAAAACAACTTCAAAACCTCATCACATATCTTAAATCTGAACCTTTTTCCAATGAGAAAGACAGAATGAAAGTAAAATGCTTCTCTGCCTTGTAAATGTCATCTCATTGTACATCATCCGGTACTACTTTTGGAACAGTTTTATGCAGAAGTAAAGCAGTATGACCAGTTACTGACACTTTCGTTTTTCAAAAATTCCTTCCCTTATATTAGACAGTGGCAGCTTTAAGTAGGTGGGAATTGGTCTATGTTAAAGCCAAACAGTATTTTTATGGCAAGTAATATCAGAATGCCATTCATGGCGGCTACCCTATTATTAAAGTGATAGCTATTGTGGCTGAGCACTATGGCCTTGTGGAAAGAATGAGGCCTCACAATGCGGAAGTCAAAGAGGCTTCCAGGAGCTGGCAGCTGAAGGCAAATTCTCCAAGCTAACATTAATAGGAGCTGACAGATAGAGTCTTTGCATGACTTACAAACCGTAATTCTTTCACTGCTTGGAATTAAATTTTACTTCAGACCAAAAATGTATACATGATACAAATTTGTTTTATCAATGGAATGAGGCAGTTGCTTTTCAATATCTGTCATTTGTAGGGTTGGGCATCATTTGGATTTTAACGATTCTGATTCCAATTCCGATTCTTCCATTCAATTCCGGTTCTTATCGATTCTGATTCTTTGAGGGGTGGAGTTGAAACGGGTTACATTCTTATTTCACAAATAAGAGGAAGATTTTATTTTGATTTAATGGTGGGTTGCAGTTTTAGAGGGCTTTTTCAATGCAAAATAAAGCCACACACTTACTGTGCTTCATAGCTGCAACACAACAAGCACCTGCCGCTATGGAAACCAATACTAGCGCATATTAAATTTCCGTTTTTAGATGCCCAGCCATAGTCATTTGCCTTCTAAAAGCACAAGATAGGAATAAGTTGAAAACTTGACAGAGTTCAACAGTTGTAAACTTAAGTTGTCAAATATGCATATTTAAGCCATTAGAATAATAGAATTTGTGCAAAAACACCACAAAGACCCTGAATATAAAACAATATGGTGCCACTTAAGGGTTCAGAGTATTCCCATTTGATGCCAAAGTATGTTTACTGGATTCTCTGCTACTTAATCCTGTGCCAGGGAATCTTGGACCGGTTTAGCATTGCTGGGAAGTCTTTTGAGCAGCTCCACATTCATTCACACAGCAGGCCTTTTAGATCACATACCTCTGACCCCACTTATTTGGTTGTTTGTGTTCACTAATCAGCCAGTAATCCACAGAAATGTCCAAATCGGGTTTTCCTAACGGAGCCCTCCCTGTTCCGGTTGGCTGTCAGTGAGCTGGGGTGTGAATGGGGTCATTGAGAGCACTCTCTGCTGGGGTAAGAGACAGAGACACTGCAGCCATCTAGGCTCATTCAGATTTACTACGTCTTTCTCAGAGAGAGAAAGTCCAACATGGATAAAGTTGTCGTAGTTTATTTGCTGTATTGTACCATCAACTTTTATTTAACCCTTCTCTGCAATTATTATGAGACAGGTGTCAAAGCTACAAATATGTCTTTTGAATAAACTGTGTGAAATGATTGGCCTTAGCAGCCAAGCTAATTGCTTTCTATCACCTGAAACATTCAGGCTTTATTATAATGCTGGAAGTGGCTACATCACAGAGAATTTAATTCAGCCCAGTGCTGACTTGGCACGGTTGGTATGGAATTAAAGGTTCTGATTGATAAAATGCATTTAATTTTCAATGGATTCTAATGCTTCATCCATCTTCCCTAGAGCATTTCTTCCCTCTCAGACAGGCTCATGGCCAGAAGCCCTTAAAACTCAATTTTTTTTTCCGGTCTTTCTTCCCCCCTACCTCCGCTCTCTGCTACCTCCTCTCTAGCCCGTCTGTCTTCCTCCCAGAGAGGCACCCAGGGCTAGGCCCAGGGAGCCATAAAGGGCTGGTTTGTGTTTAGTTAGTGGTGCAGAGCGCCATGTGAAAAGCTTAATTTCGAAGGTCCAGGGGGATTAAACCATGCAGGAGGCAAAAGAAAAGAAGGCTGTGTGTGTGTGTGTGTGTGTGTGTGTGTGTGTGTGTGTGTGTGTGTGTGTGTGTGTGTGTGTGTGTGTGTGTGTGTGTGTGTGTGTGTGTGTGTGTGTGTGTGTTGTCATGAATTTGTGCATGTGTGTCTGGTAAGGAAGGCAGGCTGAGGTCTTGGCCCTCGGTTAAAGACAGGCATATGATTTCAATTAAGGTCCTCCACCTTTTTCTCCTCCTCCACCCCTCCTCCTTTCATCTGTCTACCCCTCCCTGACCAATCTGTGGTTGTGGACTGAGGTACCAGAGCTGAAACTGCAGTCCTCTCCTATTCAAGACCTTATTAATCATGGTAACTTTTAGTCAGGTTGATGAATGAAAGAACTGCATGCTAAAGCAAACTTTATTTTTTTCTGTCTTTCTTTGTGTCTTTATTTCCTTCTTTGGCATCCTGTCCTTCTGGAGCCATTAGCCATGCTTGGTTACCATTGTAAAACAGGTCGCTGAAATCAGATGGCAGCCTGGAGTTCTGTGCATATAAGTAGACAATGCTGGTTACTGAGTTTGGATCACTTCTATCATATTTTTTCCCCTTTTGAATTTTTTTCTTTGTTCGGGTCAGGAGGAATGAAGGCCAGATTTTGGAGAAAATTAAAGAGTAGCCATGTGCAAGAGAGAAAAAATAGGAAATAGATGATCTCACAGATGGCCTTTTCAACAATGTTATGTTGAGTTTCTGTTTGAGATAAAACTGAAGCTGCTCCTATTAACTTTAAACTGTTTTGACTACATTGGGAAAACAAGATAAGGTTGCCAGGGGAATTAAGATGATAAGGCAATCCCCAGATAAACGTGACTGTCACTTTTTAAAACAACATCTCTATTAAACCTAAATGTAGTCCCGACGTGAAAAGGTAGAATTAATCTTTTTAATGAGACAGTTGGCTTACAGCTGATTTTTTTGTAATAAAAAGAAACCAAGCCACCGTACCTTCAGAGCAACTTGGAAGCACTTACAGGTACTGAATGTTACCAAACTGGCATTTTTATATGGCAAGCACCAGATGTGCTGCCTTATAAATCTGCCATCCACTCACAGCAAATACCTTTGCAACAGGCATGTGAAAGAGTGGAGGAAAGAGAGACAAAAGGAATAGTTGGTGAGGGAGGGTTCAGTTAAGCTGAAACAGAAGGAGTCACAGTCAGGATTGTGAGGGTGAAAATGGGTAAACATGTACTTGCTGCTGACAACAGAAATATACCTAAACAAAGTTTTAAGAGCTACACTGGCATTCCAGGTATGCACACATAACGCTTCTCCTCTGGTTTCTCCCTTTTTTTTCTGTTCAGTAGTTTTTTTTCTGTACAGTAAATCTGAATCAAGGGCGTAAGGATTGGGGGTGTTATGAGTTGCCCAGATTGTCAAGCACATCTGTCAAATTTATGATTTAAAATAAAATAGAGTTGATATCTTCTTTAGGACAATTTCCCTTCCCATCAATAAAGCAGGACAGGAATGTTTTTTTTTTTCTTCTAGTCCTTATATCACCATAAATGTTAGCGTGTGATTACCTGTCCTCCTTTGCATTTTATGTTTGTACAGATTAGGAGTCATAAATGTAATGTCTTTACTGTCATGTCACTGCAGGAGCATGTAACATAATACACTCTCAGGGATTTTCCTCCACTTGCCTCCTTTATTCTCTGAACACAGACAGGAATATGCTTGCCTGACAGTCATACAGTTATTGTACGGATTGTTATCTGCAGATTTAGCTCTTGTCTAAATATGACAAATGAATACGGGGTTCTTATTAAAACTAAAAACACGTGTTGCAACAGTGATTTGTTCTGAAGATTTTCACCCTTCCAGCTCTGGGTACGTTCCCAGGAAATGAAAGACGTAAGATGAATCGAGCTATGAAATAAAAGAGAGCTAGGTTCAAAAGGGTACTTTAAAGAAAGCAGGCTGCACAACATTAAAGTTTTTCCTGTTCAAATACCTTCAGAAATGTTCCTTTTAAAGGAAGGTTGGAGAGGTTTCGGGCAGTAAGGAGGTACAGAAAGTAGTGAGATAATCATTAAGTGTATGTCCCAGGCCCAGACAAACTATGTATCTAATCCACCACCAGGGCATTTGACCTTTCACTCTACCGTAGTGTGGACAGAAATCTGAAAATTTAAATCTCCTGAGAAGCATTTTGCCACTGCCAAATCTACAGAACATTTTAAAGTGCTGTCAATGCTAAATCGAGAAATGCTCAGTAATATCAACATGACTCTGTAAAAATGGATCTGGGGCATTAGTGATTTGATCAAATGTCATTATTCCTTATATATTCACAAAACATGGTTGAGGTTGAGAGTAGAGGTTGAGGGAACCTTTTGATTAAAATTTCATGAGGTCCACCATCTGTGCAAATAGGGCTAAAGATAACAAGCAGGATCTGGTTTGGCTTGTTTGGCCCTGTGGTGAGCACCAGGCTTCAGAGTGTCTGGCTTACATGGAGAGGGAGCCACAGAGAGTTGGGTGTTTCTGACATCCTGCCCAAACAGGGTTTGGCTCTGGGAGAGAAGCTGCATTGAGCTCTGACTCCCCTGTCTGCTTCTCTGAACTTTAACCATGAATGGCTATCTGCTAGCAATATGTTCAGAGAGTTTCTGGATACATCCATCTTCAATGTCCAAGGTTTTGGGGGAGAGAAGGAAGAGGTGGTTTAAATTTCTCGAAAGCCATCTGTCTTAACTACAGGAGGCAGTAAAATAATAGAGCCGCTTTACCAATTTGTGGGCTTGTTGGTGTAGAGGAGAGGAGGACTAAAAAAAGAGCTGTTGTGTTTTTAATCTATGTCAGTGTGTGTGTGTGTGTGTGTGTGTGTGTGTGTGTCTGTCTGTCTGTGTGTGGTCCAGGTGGGGGCTGAGGACAGGATGACATCCAGCGGCCCCATCTGTTGAAATGACAGGGGTCCAGTCTGGAGAAGCTGTGAACCTCCACCTCCTGTGGCTAAGGCGCTTTCAACTAGCCCAAATCTCACACAGTCACACACACTCCTTCCAGTGGCTCATAGTTACAACAGTCTGACTGTCTCCCATCATACTGCTTTGCTTAACTTGTAAACAAGTCACTTTGTTTCAGCTATAATGTTTATAGTCTGAAGTTATGATCATGTGCAACCATCTTTAGTCTTTCAAAACTGCTGGTTATCTCTGAAATGCAAAGCACTTTTAGAAGTGGTGACATCATTGCAAGCAGTGCAATAAAACTTTATCTGTAAAGTTCAGTCTCTGAGACGGATGAGCCAGGCTGGCAGTAAGCGTTATCGCTGAACTGTGTAGATAACTGTGGTAAACACTGAGAGGCTCACTGATGTCAGTGTGGAGTGTGTGCAAAGGCATGAAAAGGGCGTTGACCTTAGCATAAACACACTGAGTATACAGTGATGTGAGTGTAGGTGTCTGTGCATCTGTCCTGCATTTAGTCCAAAAGATTCTTGCAAACAGCTCCAGCAGAGCATATATGTGGCAAGAGTGTAGAAAGTCTGCTACAGCATGTCAAAACTAATAATAATTTAATCTCATACAGTATCTCAGCTCTGTCAGCTTTTATAAACTCCACAAGCCATAGAAGAAGCAGCCAGGAAAAAAACCCATTTTTTTTTTATATTTACACCACACAAGATAATTTGTTTTGACAGAAACATCTGCAGGAAATCTAATGCAAGCTCCTTCTCAATAAGCATTGCTATTTAAAAGCAGAAACAAAGTGGGAAAAGCTTTTTTTCCATAATCCTCACCGCTGCAAAGCCTCATTTAGGAACAACCACTCGTTTCGCCTTTGAAGAATTATGGTTTTCTACTCAGGGCACCACTGGGTTTGTTTTCTCTTTTTACTCTCATTTCCTGAACGAAAACATAATGGTGCATACTGTAATTGGCCCATTACCCTTTTCATTCATTATTTCTCTGATGTAACAAGCTCTTTCTCTTTTACCTTTGTATCAGTGTTTGTCTGGCTTTACAGATTTTCCAGACTATTAACAATGTTATTTTTTTTTTTAATGTGTTTAAATGTGTGTTGTTTTTTTTCTTTGTAGAATTTCCGTCCCATCACCAGCGGATATGGCGGTTCCAGTCGCAAACATTCGTATACCACTGAACCTCAGCACCCGCAGCTCCCCAGTACCCGCAGGCTCCCCAGTACCCGCAGTCACCCCAGTACCCACAGGCTCCACAGTACCCACAGGCTCCCCAGTCCCCACAGGCACTCCAGCCCACTCACCTGAATAACGGTCACTCCAGACCCAACAACGGCCACAGCTATGGATACGGGAACGGAACCGGGCACACTCAGTTTAACAACCCAGCAGGACTTTATCATAATGGCAGCAATGGAGACAGATCTCTGCCAAGCAAGATGGGAGGCCTTAGCCTCAGTGCCACACATAGGTGAGGTGATCAAAGTGCGTGCTGCAATGAAGTGCAGAGAGAGTAAAATATAAACCGCACAGTTTACAGTTTTGACAGGATTAGTAGTTTATATTTACTGTAAAAAAATCTGGAAATGAATGTGTTCAAACTTTTTTTTTTCTTTAAAAAACCACACTACACTGGAATTGGAGTTCTCCCAAGAGCACAATTAGAATTTGCTTAGCGAGTTACTTGAGTAATGCTGCTCATTAACTTTACCCTTGTAGCCATGCTGCACCAATCACATCGTTGTATCTGATATAAGCCGACCAGGGGCGAGCTAAACAGAAGATGACAGTCTAATCTACCAGTTAGCTTTTCTGAGCTGTCAACATCACAAGAAGATCTCATTTACTATGGTGACCACTGTCTTATTAAAGAAAACTAAACTTTACAATTAGTAACTTTAAAAAAAATCTTCATATTTTATTTGGTGAAAATCTGTAAAAATGGAAGGAAGGAAAGAAAATAGTAGTGAGTGATTAGTATCTGCTTCTAAAATCAATTTAATGGGTTTTCTAAGTCAATGTTTAGTGTTTAATGATTCACCTTTCCATTGTTAAAGCATCACAGTAAGTAAGATATTATGTAGAAATGACAGTATGTTTTGACACTGCACAGATACATGTGTTTATGTGCTGACTCCCCTTACAGATGTAAACACAAACACATACAGTAGACACACCTGTCTCTTGACACATGTGCACAGATGGCCATGTTGATTGGAGAACCAATTTGTTGTGGTGCATCCCCTCGAACGGGCAATACATGTGTGTCTTTAGTCTCCCAGTTAACATCCTCTCCAACACTCCCAGAGTTCTCCAGTACTGGTCTGTTTATTCTTACTAGGCACACACACACACACACACACACACACACACACACACACACAGTTAAACACCATTTTGACACATCTCAATGCCCACTGTCACTTTCCCTAATTCCTTCATTACACAATTTCTCCATACTCTCATGTCTTTCTTTATTCCTGTCTCTTACTCAGTCTTATTTTCACCAGCTTAGGCTCTCTCTCTCACAGACACACACACATACACACACTCACTTACACTCAGACTGCAGTGAAGCGCTTCCTTCAGTCGTTTGGAAGAGAGTCTGGAGACAAACATGCAGTAAAGTGTGTCAGGATTTGAACACATCTGTCAGCAGCCCTACTCCTTTCCCAGAGGTCTGAATGATTGTATCAAATGAACGGTATCCATCCTGTTGGCTTTGGGAATAACTTGATGGATACACGAACATGCAGATCCATAACACAAAGCTGCTGTGATTAAGACATCATGTCTGAGGGATCGCATATGGAGTCCAATGTACACCTCTGTTTTCTCCTCCGTGCGTCCGTCTCTGCCGTCTCAAGTTATCAAGTCTGTCAGCTGTCATTGCTCTTTTATCCTTTTTTGTTTTGGCTACAGCTCCTTTCATTTCTCCCTTGGTCAAACATCCCTTTAGGACAGCATAAGACAAATACACAGTGGCCATATTTGATACCAAGAAAAAGGACAAAACCAAATGACCGCAATGTTAGCACATTTACTTGTATTCTGAACATTAGCTCCTTCGTTGTCTTGACTGACTATTAAAAGAAATTTATGTTTTTGTCATCTGTCACCTAATCCTTATTGAATTAGATTACAGTAGAATAATATTATATCTACCCTCCCTTGTCTCCTACAGCCCAGAACCACCCACACAATCCCCTACGGGCCGTAATTGTTTTGACCCCCAGTCAGACGTCTACAAGATGCTGCAGGACTACGAGGAGCCCGTCTCTGCTCCCAAACAGTCCGGCTCCTTCAAATACCTCCAGGGAATCCTGGAGGCTGAGGATGGAGGTAGGAATACGTGTTTAAATGTGTGGAGAGACAAAAGCATGTGCACTGCAACCTACATTTTTAGTGCTAATTTCCCAGAAGGAAGAGTTGACAATATTACACTAATTGACCTGATTGTGAAAGCAGAAGATTACAAGGACATACATTAGCTTTAGCATCTACCAGTTATTTTCTCAGTTAATGCATTAAACATTTAATCTATTAAATGTCAGAATGTCAAAACACACTATTGGCCAACCAACAGTCCAAACACTAAATGTTTCTTTAAATATAAGACATAAAAAAACAACATGTTCACGTTTTACAAGCTGGAAGCTGTTAATCGTTCATTTTCATTTTGAAAATATTGTTTTTTTTCTCAATACATGGCTATTCTTTTTGATGAGATTCAAAGGGCTGGGCAAGGCTGCATCTTGTTACTATTTCATCTGGGCATGCCTGTGTGCATCTATGCACTTCTCACAGAATCATTTTCTAAACTCATGTTTTACAAATACAGTGGATGTTTCTGAGTAAATAAGCCCTCCTATGATTCCAGCCAGAGGAACATCTTGCCTTGCTCAGGCAGCTCCTCTCTCACTGTTTGTAGCTGCTGTGTCTTATTGGCATGGTTTTCCTTTTATAGAAAGAAACAGACCGTGAGGTTAGGGGACAGGGAGGAAGAGTACAAGAGAGAGAGTAAGACAAAACGAAAGAAACAACCAGAGACAACGGGAGCAGGAGACAGATGAAGAGCTTTAAATAGCTCACACACAGATGAACAGGGGGAAAAAGATTTGGTTTGGCAATTTACTGCAAAAACAACTCCACAAAGGACAATAAAGTGAGAAATAAGGTTTTCCTGTTTGCCTTCTGACCGCTCAGCATTCCAGCTTTGAGGAGGACTCATGTGACACTGACAGCAGCAGAAGAGGTCTAATTCTCTGAACTGAAAAAACAAATCCGCTTCTGTTTGCCACTAAAGCAGGGCAAAAGTTGTGAAAGTCGTAGTTATAAGCCAAGTTGGTATGGTAAAGCGGAAATAGCCTGGAACTTGGAGAAGTGGGCTTGTGACCTGTTAACACGGATTGATGAATGTTTTTCTCAGCCTCAGCAACTAACATTGAGGCGATCTTGAGAAAAGTCCCTTAATCCTTATTACTTAGTGGAGTGTTACCAGCTGGGAATGTATGAATGTCCTGCAGAGCCAGAGTCCGCATGTATGCTCAGTAAAATGTTCCGTAGGTAAATAATGGTTACTACTGTTTCCTTTATTTTGCACTTACCATTACGCTCAAAGCAATTAGAGAGAGAGAGAGCAAAAGAAAGGGAGATTCTAATGACAGATAAAGGGGGTTGGAGGCAGAGAGACACTGCTGATGGATTTAAGAGATTTAAAGGGCACTCTTTTCATCTGCTGTCAGTGGTATTTCAGCTTGGGAGACTGACAGGTTGATTGACAGGCTAAGCCTTCGATGAAACCTCAGGTTGACGTTGGGATCATTTTAAATGCTACTTGTCTCTCTGTTGATGTTTAGTTGTGTTATTTAATCTGTGTGAGAGTACGAAATCCTGCCACATGTGTTGCTGTCTGTCCGTCTCTGTTTTTTTTTTTTATAAGCCCAATAAAGAAGAAACAAGTCAAATTAACAATTAGACATTTGACAGTCAGGCTTAAGTGAAATCATCCTGTTGTTGAATGCATACCTTGCTGTCAGGCTTTTAAATCACAGTAGTTGGTCCCCTTTTGATGGTGAAAGCCCCTGCAGAGGCCTTGTTGACTTTCAGGGGCTTTTAAAGTTAAAGCAAACAAAAGTGTCAGTTTACCCAGAATTCCTCAGACTCTGCCATGATTGGAGAATGTGGATGGAAAAGGGGGTTTGGGGGTGGGGGGTAATACTGGTGTTAAGTTGGGGTGTTTCAAGCAATACTGCATGAGGTTGATATTGTACCAATATGAGGGTCTGTTTTTAACTTTTTTTCCAGAAACATGTTAAAGTATTACTCAGTTAAATGCTAACAAATGAGCCATGTAAACAGAACAGTTTTTGATTGTTTAAAATAAATGCAAAGATATTTAAATAGTTTACTATTGAAAGGGAAGTCTTGGGATTGCTCATTGCCAATGAGATTTTATTATTCCCATACTTATTAGTGAGGTGACTTTAAGGGGACAACTTCATGGGGGAGTGTTTTTCTAATGAAATAAACAAAATAAGCCTCTGAAACCTCATCCATTCCTTGAACTTCAAGGTTATTTGTATGGATCACATTTTCTGCTGGGATTATTTTTTCAGCGGCTGTTTTGTCACAACAGTGATGAATGATGGCTGCAAAACCCAGTTTTAGAACATGGAAAGTGTTTAGGTGGGAAGCAGGCTGTGTTCTTTCTCAGAATAAGACATTGGCGTACTAAGTAATCCATCAGCATTACTGCTGTGCAGAGAAGGATAATATTTACTTTCTAAATCCAATTATTGATTGCCTCCTGGATTATACCATAGCATGTTCACATCCAGTAATATTTGTAATTTCCTTTGCCTCAAAAGTTATATGAGATGTTAAATGAATCTATCCCAGTGGACCAACTTGGATTTGATTTGAACAATGTGTTTAGAATTATCTGTATTTGTGACCACTAACTCAGATTGGTAAAGATCACACATCACATCAGTCACGTGACGTCCCACCGTCAAACACTGCAGAGCAATTTAATTCTGGATGTGTTTCAAGGAAAATGAAAGGGAGTATTCTAGTCAGATTGTTATTTCAAAGGGATCAGGATCACGATTTAAAGCCAGCCCAAGATTTGGAGTCCTGTGGGGGTAAACATGTGATGCCAGTGGTGAGGGGCTTAACCCTTCGACTGTCTGTCGGAACAGGAGCATTGCTCTTTTGACAGCACTATAGACTAGCAACCATTATAGTTTTTGTTTAATATTCTTTCATTTGCTTACTATACAAAATACGCCCATTATTAGCTCCCATTGCCCAAAGTGAAGTCATTGTTTTATTTGTCTGAACTACAGTGGAAAATCGTTAAAGTTTGACAGTGGTAGCAGTAAATTAAGGCAAAAAGAAATCCTTAGTTTAACTTCATAAAAGGTCTTAAATGACTTTTCAGATTTGTCATTGATTAATTTTTCTTGTCAATGTCAGCACTTTGTCAGCACAACATCAGCATGTTTTCCAAATTTTTTTTCCCCCTCTCTGATGCAGTCAGAGAGGCCCCAGAGATAAAATGTTTGTCTTTCTGACACATTAAAGCTGAACATTGTACCCATTTTTCAATGATCTCATGCCATAGCCATGACAAAACCCTTTTAAACCTCTTTGGGAGATTCAACCCTAAAGTATGTGCAGCATGGTCAGGAAAAATCAAGGTTGTTATTTTAGCTTTGTTATTTTAGTTTTTTTTACTTGCTGTCTTAAATTATATTATTACAGTTGTTTGTTTATCTTCCAACACTGTGATTCTCTTTGCCTTAAGTTCCCTGAGGTTTCACAATAT